>BHFT01029711.1:26438-39916 GCA_004320025.1 Laticauda laticaudata | reverse complement strand
GGGGGGGGGCTCCCTCGGCGTGGCTGCAAAGGGGGGAGGCGGGTCAGCCTGGATTTCTCCCTGACGCGTGGCGAGCTACCAGTTGAAAAGTTTCGTTGAATAAAGTTTGTGGTTTTTGTGCATCCAAACCCCGTGTGGTTTTTCTCTCTCGCCCCACCGAATTCAGAACACCTGTTGGAAAGGGGCCTTGTAAGGTCATCTAATCCGGTGGTTCCCAACCTATTTTTTTGTACCAGGGACCACTTTTTTCAAGGACCGGCAAAATCAATTCTTCCCCAATAGTAAAAGGGCTTTTNCCTGTTTTTTTGTACCAGGGACCACTTTTTTCAAGGACCGGCAAAATCAATTCTTCCCCAATAGTAAAAGGGCTTTTTTTTTTAATGCTAAAAACAGATCTTTATACATATTTTAACTGTGATGATTCATTTTTTGCGGCCCGGTATAAAATGATCCACGGTTCGGGGCCTGGTGGTTGGGGACCCCGGATCTAATCCGCCCATCCGCTCAAGGATGCTCTACGCAGGGTTATCCAATGGACTTCAATTCCCAGAACTCTGCTCCCCAGCCAGCCGTGCTGTGGTGGCTTTTTAGGCAGCTTTAGTCTGTTGGGAGGGACCTCGCAGGTCATCTAGTCCAACCCCCCTCTGCTCAAGCAGGACACGATACTGGGGTGTTCAACACTAGGAACTTAAGACTTTAACTGCCAGGATTCCCATCAGCCATGCTGCATTGGCTTAGGCAGACTTACAGAACAAGTGAGTTGGAAGGGACCCCGTAGGTCATCTAGTCCACCCCAACCCACTCAAGCAGGAAACCCCGCACAATTTCTGACAAGATTGCAGTCTCGTCTCTTCTTGAAAGCTTCCAGTGCCAAAGATATCAACTGCTGGAGGCAACTTCTGTGCAGATTAGAATAAGGGTTGGAAGGGACCTTGTAGGTCATCTAGTCCAACACTGCCCAGAGACCCTACACCATTTCTGACAGATGACAGTCCAGTCTCTTCTTGAAAGCCTCCAGGGATGAAGCTCAACTTCTCTTCCATGGGTTGATTGTTCTCAGTCAGGAAATTCCTCATTTCCAGGTTGAATCTCTCCTTGGTCAGTTCCCAACCATTGTTCCTTGTCTGGGTGCTTTGGAGAAGAGCTGCACCCCCTCCTCTCTGGGGCAGCCCCCCAAATATTGGAAGATGCTCTCCTGTCTCCCCTGGACCTTCTCTTCCCTAGATTAGCCAGCCCCAGTTCCTGCAACCGTTGATCGTATATTTCAGCCCCTTTCACCCTTGTCTTCCTGGTTGCTCTTCTCTGCACGCTCTAATGTACAAGATGCTTTGAAAAGCTAGGATTTGATTTGGATTAAGTGCAACAAAAGCCCTTAAACCCTCCTTTGCTTTCCTTGCTCAAGATACCAGAGAGAAGAGTTTGCAACACTTGGAGGCTGCTGGTTTTAGAGCCTGCTTTTTTGTGTCACGCTTATCCTGGAAAGCAAACAGTTGCAAGAAAGTAAGTCTCCCCTCCTTACCCGGACCCCCAACCCAGAATTAGTGCAACTGACTCCCAACCCTCCTTTCACCCCAGGCTCCTGAACTTAACAGTGAGAGCACCCAAACCTCAAAAGATCATTTTGCAGATTAGAAAAAAAAGAAAACAGCTTGCAAAATTTGCTCATCAATTCCAGAGACCCTGGCTTAAAAATTCATCCCCGCAAAACTCAACTTGGTGCAGCCAGTCCCCCTACTTGCAACCATTTATTTAGTGACTGTTCCCAAGTGGCGACGACACTGGGGGGAAAAAAGGGCCATTACACTTTTAACAGTTGAGGTCCTGGAGTTATATGATCCTGTTCTGCAACCTCCTGACAATAAACAGTCAATGCGGAAAGCCAGGTTCACTTAACCCAATAACTCAGTGATTCACTTAAAGAGGCAAGAAGGGTCGTAAAATGGGGCAAAACTCACTTCGCAACTGTCTGACTTAAGCAAAAGAAACTTGGGGCACAACTATCGTAAACTGAGGACTGTCTGAACCAGTGATGGCGAACCTTTTTGGTGTGGTGTGCCTAAAGCGTGCATGCTGGCACCCACAATGCAATGCACTCCACTGCCCTGTGCATGTATGCAACCCCCCCCCCCNCATGTATGCACCCCCCCCCCCTTACATGCACTGCACATGTGTGCGCCTCTGAGCTGATTTTCGGCCTGTTAGAGGCCGTTTTCGCCCTCCGGAGGCTCGAAGGAAGCCTCTGCAGCCTTTGGAGGTCAAAAAACGGGCCCGTTTTGTCATTTCTGGAATTTCCAGAAGGCCCGTTTTTCGGCCTCCTGAGGCTGCAGAGGCTTCCCATGAGACTCCGGAAGGGCAAAAACGGCCTCTAACAGCCCAAAAATCAGCTCAGAGGCGCACACATGTGCAGTGCAGCTAAGTTTGCCTGGGGCTCGCGTGTCCGCACAAATGGCTCTGCGTGTCACCTGTGGCATGTGTGCCATAGGTTCACCATCACAGGCCTGAGCCATTGGAAAAAAATCCAAAAATCCCTTATTCGTTGAAAGGCTCCGATTTCAAGAAAGGGATTTTGTAAAATACTTTGCATGAGCTGAAGTTGGAGGTTTTCCCAGCTGGCAGTTGCTCTTAAAAGGGACACGGTGGCTCAGTGGCTAAGATGATGAGCTTGTTGATCAGGAAGGTCGGCAGTTCGAATCCCTAGCGCCACGGCATGGAGTGAGCTCCCCGTTCCTCGTCCCAGCTTCTGCCAACTGAGCAGTTCGAAAGCACATAAAAAATGCAAGTAGAAAAATAGGGACCCCTTTGGTGGGAAGGGAACAGCGTTCTGTGCACCTTAGTCCTGCCGGCCACATGACCATGGAGACGTCTTCAAACAGTGCTGGGCTCTTCGGCTTTGTAACGGAGATGAGCACCGCCCCTAGAGCCAAAAACGACTGGCATGGATGTGCCAGGAGAGGAACCTTTATCTAGTTAACAAGGGTGAGCCCCCACTGTGTCCAACCTGAACATCTGGAGCAAGCAAATCATATACGTGTTTGTGGGTTGGTGTGCGCAGCGTGTGAATACAAAGAGAGGAGGAGAAACCAGATTCCACACAGATCATATTCATGGTGGGGGAAAAAAAAACCAAGACACACAATTCTCAAAGCAAGAAAAGGCACATCGAGGTGCAGCATTGCCAAAGGCTTTTGTTTTGGGGAGGAGGGAGGGAAAGGTGAAAGGGACACAGGAGGGACTCTCACCCAATTTTACAGCCAACAAATCCTCCAGCCCGGGGCCTCTCCCAAACGTGGCCTCTTTAAGACATGTGGACTTCAAACTCCCAGAATTCTCTCTGGCTGGGGAATTCGGGGAGTTGGAAGTCCACGCGTCTTAAAGCGGCCACTTTCAGAGACCCCACTGCTCCAAGCCTGCGTGGAGACTCTTGATTCGAAGTGGCAAACAAATGCATCGGATTTGGGTGAGCGGGTTGTGGGGAGTGGGAGAGGCAGCTCACTTGTGTCTCCACAAGTGATATCACCATGGTTACCAGCATCCCTCTTCCTGCATCCTACCAGTGATTCGCATCTGGTCCAGCCACACCCCCTGCGCTGGAACACCGAAAATTTGGTTGGGTTCTTCTATCAACCCAATAGACCGAGGTGGCCTTCCGGAAGAGAACAGCCCTTTCCTCGCTCCCAGTCACTTGGCCAACACACCAATAATCCCCAGCCAGCTCCCTTGGGAAAAGGTGACACAGAGACTTGTGTACAGGTGCATGTGGTTCAGGGTAATGGAGTTGGAGAGACGTGGGCATGGACACACTTTGAAAGTAAACCCCTCGGGGTTGGCACAGGAGCCCCCAACTCCTCCCCCCAACAATTTGGGGTCTTGTTCAGTCCGGATCCCCGCAGCAGTCACTTTGGATGGTGTCACTTTGTGATGCCGGAGTAGTGCTCAGGAGTCCTTCTGCAAGTCGAGGAGGAGCAGGTAAAGCTTTCTTGTCACGGCCACCTGAGATGGGGAAGCAAACCAAGGTTGAGTGGCGGCTGCTGTTAGGCAGGGAGGGAAAGCGAGGGATTGTGAGATTGGCTGGGAAACTGCCACAGAACATTGAGAAGGAAGATCACGGGACCGCAACCGCAGCCCAGCAGCAGCCAATCACGTTGAAGCAACCATAGCTTGCCCAAATTTCATCCCCGTGGGTGTCCTGGGTCCCAGATTTTGAACTAAGTTAGCCTCTCTGAGGAGCCTTATAAGATAAGGTCATTTTTTTACTGTGGGGACACTTGCACACATTAAAAAATGAAATTCTATAACATATGTATATACCTACACCCCTACTTATAATTACATATAAATCTTAATCACTGTCCATCTTGAATACATAGTAGAAAGAGGAAGCACTGGCCAGCACACTGGTCTCATTAAAAATGAAATTCTGTTGCCTGCTCTCAAAATAAAATATATATTTACCCAGATATACTCACTCACCTATCTATCATTTATCTCTCTCTCCATATCATACATATATCAATTCCCTCTACCGATCATCCAACCATCCATCCCATCCATCCCATCTATCTATCTATCTATCTATCTATCTATCTATCTATCTATCTATCTATCTATCTATCTATCTATCTACCTACCTACCTACCTATTATCCATCCATCCATCATCAATCTCTCTTTCTGTCTCTATCTCTGTCTCTGTCTCTCCATCTAATATGTGTGTGTGCATGTGTGTGTCCTACACCCATACTATATATGCATATAAATATTAATCACTGTCCATTTTAAATACATAGCGGAAACAGGAAACTTGACAGTTCACAAGGTTGAATATTTTTGGAGCAAAACTGTGACCGAATTCTGCTTTGGGTACCACGAAGCCCCCTCCCCAAAGGTAACAAGGAAAAACGGGTCATGAAAAGGATGTGTAGCGTCCCACACATTTCCACAGATCCTGCTCAAGCATCTCTTATGTGCCAAGTCCTAGACAGAAGGGAATGAACTGCCAGTGATCTTTTCTGCTGTCCTCACCACTCTCTGCACCACCTTCCTGTCCGAAGCAGGAATGCTTCCAAACCAGACTCTCATGCAATACGACAGGATGCTCTCGGTTATAGAGTGGTGAGGACAGCAGTAGAAAGATGTACTTTTCTCATGCGACGTTGAAAATGCAAGCACTGCTGTGACCACTTCGCCCGTGTCTCACAACCAAGCCAGCCTACTCGTTCGCTGCACACCCTTGGTTCCAAAATTATGCACCGTTCTGATGCACTATTTTGCCCAGGAAAAGGTCACAACAAGAAGAGTTTTAGCAGTGTAGATAGTCCTCGACTTACAGTGTCTCTTTCAGGGACTGTTCAAAGTTACAACAACACTGAAAAAAGGGACTTATGACTGTTTTTCACACTTATGACCTTGCTCATATTTATGACAGTCACTGTGTCTCAAGTTCATGTAATCCGTTTTTGTGACCGTCGGATGAGCAAAGCCCATGGGGAAGCCAGATTCACTTAACAACTGGGATAATAACTTACGTACTGCAGTGATTCACTTAACAACAGAGGCAAGAAAGGTCATAAAATGGGGTGAGATTCACTTGAGAAAAATCTCACTTAACAGCAGAAATTTTGGTCTCAATTGTGGCCGTAACTCAAGGACTACCTGTATATAGTCAGATGAGATGCCCCTGAATTCTGCCTGATCTATTTTATGGTCATAAGTCCAACCTTAGAGGCATTTTCTTTCTCTCTAAGGTAGCCTTTCTGAGCAAAATGAGGTTTTAAAAGATGGGGCAGCCCCTCCAACTTTTCTCCCCACTGCCTGTACCTGGTAGGCCTCCGGATCCTGCAGCTTCTTGTGGACAGGATTGAGCTTATCCAAGGACATCTGAGCGTGAGCCTTGATGTCCAACAAGGTGGGCAGGGACCGGCAAACCTTTGGGGTGAGAAAAGCAGAAAAGGAGAAGAGAAACAGGAACATAAGTTTACTTTATTGTCATTGCACCTTGCACAACAAAATTAAACAACCATCTTCAGTGTACGTTACACATAAAAAAATAAAAACACAAACTCACATCCTTCACATTCTATATAATTGAATTTAAAACGCCTGATGTTGCATTAATATTGCACCATACAGTAGGATTCAATGGAGTTACTGCACTGGGATAGAAGCTGCTTTTCAGCCTGTTTGTCCTTGTCTTTATTATCCTGTACCGTCTGCCAGATGGTAATAGTTCAAAAAAAAAAAAAAAGGTACCCAGGATGAGATGGATCTTTGAGGATGTTTTGAACTTTCTTAAGGCAGCAGGAGCTCTAAAGCTCTTCCAAAGAGGGGAGAGGGCAACCAATGAACCTCTGGGCAATGACATTAACCCTCTGGAGTGCTTTCCTACCTGCCACTGTGCAATTGGCAAACCATACAGAGGTGCACTACTCTACTCTCTTTGCTGCAGCAGTAGAAGGTCACCAGCAGTTTTTCATTCAGTTGTTGTTTCCTGAGAAGCCTCAGGTAGTATAATCTCTGCTGGGCCCTTTTGACCAGGGCTGCAATGTGGGCATCCCAGGTTAAGTTCTCTTTTAAGGTAACACCCAGAAACTTGAAACTGGCCACTTGCTTCCCTCAGTCTCCCTGGATAAGCCAGGGCTGGACATCTGATCTGCTCCTTCTATATAGTCCACTATGAGCTCCTTGCTCTTATTGGTGTTGAGGACCCAGTTATTGTCTCCACACCACAAAGCAACTGATCCACTTCATCTCGGTAGGCAGACTCACCTCCCCCAGAGATGAATCCCACCACTGATGTATCATCTGCAAATTTAATCATAGTATTACAGGCATGAATGGGAATGCAGTCATGCACATAAAGAGGATAGGGGAAGGGTCTTCAAATTTGGCAAGTTTAAGATTTGTGGACTTCAACTCCCAGAATTCCTGAGCTAACATGATTGGAGGAGGAATTCTGGGAGCTGAAATCCACAATTTTTTAAATCCTTTTTTTCACGTTTTACAAATCTTATTCTCGTTTTTAACGATACTGTGACATCATAATTACACATAAAAATCTCCATACATTTATATACATTAATATAATTTATCTATAATTTTCTTATCTTTATTATTCTTATTTCTACTATTCAGCCATTTTTACCAATTGTTCCAAACCTCATAATACTCTGAGTCTTCTTTATCATTTAGCTTTGGCACGAGTTTACCCATATCAGCACAATCTAAAATCTTTTGAATTACTAATTCATCCGGTGGTATTCTATCTCACTTTCAACATTGTGCGAATGCAATCCTCGCTGTCATTATGTGTAATATCATATATTTAATCTGTTTACAATATTTCCCCTTTATTATTCCTTAAAGGAACAGTTCAGGTTTAAACACTATCTGGTCTTTCACTATTTCTTGTAACCAACTCTGTATTTTGATCCAGTATTTTTGGGATTCCGGGCATTGCCACCACATATGGAAGAAGGTACCTTAGGTTTGTTTGCATTTCCAACATCTTGGATTCATATTGGGATGCATTTTTGCCAGTCTCATTGGTGCCAAATGCCAACGGTAAAACATCTTATATAGATTTTCTTTATAAGCTGCCGATCTTTTTAAAGTGTACGTTTTACTCCATATTTTTCCCCAATCTTCTAAATCTATGTTGTGTCCAAATTTTTTTGCCTAGGCTATCATACAAACCTTTACTACTTCCTCTTCCATATCAAATTTTAATAAATAATTATACATCCTTATTATAAATTTCTCCTCCGGGCCTAGAAGTCCACAAGCTTAAAGCTGTCAAGTCTGAAGACCCCTGATATAGAGATGCAACCTGGAACTAAGGAGAAACTTCCTAACAGGGAGGGCAATTAACCAGTGGAACTGCTTGCCATCAGAAATTATAGGTGCTCCATCAATGGAGGTTTTTAAGAAGACACTGGACAACCATTTATCTGAATCAGTGTAGGATCTCCTTCTTGAGCAGGGGAGTAGACTAGAAGACCTGAGGTCCCTTCCAGCTCTATTCTGATTGATCGATCTTCTGTTTCTCTCCTCTTTGGGGATGAGATTCCATCACACCTGGAGGAGAAGCCCTGATATGTTTAGGCTGCAAGAGAACCAGGCTGGCAGAACGAGTTTAACCCCCTTACCTGCCCATCTTTAAAGTAGACGAGGTGAAGGATTTCCACTGCAGACGGAATCACCTTCCCGGCACTCTCAGTTCCTCCCAGAGACCAATACTCCACCTCCTGGCCAGCCTCAGGAGCTGACTCCTCCTCCAGGGCCATGAGATCCATGCATGGAAAGCCTGCAGAGAACCAGAAGATGGCAGGTTAGAAGTAAACACCTGGTTTGATGACGGAAGGGTGAATGCTTGGGAGAGATGGCACCTGTCTCAGCCAGCAGTTCTTCTCCTGGCAAGCCAATGATCCAAGAAAGGCCACGAGTCTTACAGCAGATGGTGTGAGGACCTGGCATGAAGGCCACAACAACAGCTGAGAGTTCAACCTCCCTTTTAATGCTTCAAATTTTCCCCCAGACACACCCACATGCTTGGCAAGTCCCAGAGCAAAGTGTGCACGCACACAGAGAGCAGCCTCTGGCTGCACCCAGCTCAGAAAAACAAAGGAACACTGAGTCCATGAAGCAAGGAACAAACACTGAGTCCACAAAGCAGGGACCCAACACTGAGTCCACGAATCAAGGAACAAACTCTGAGTCCACGAATCAAGGAACAAACACTGAGTCCACGAATCAAGGAACAAACACTGTGTCCACAAAGCAAGGAACAAACACTGAGTCCACGAATGAAGGAACCAACACTGAGTCCATGAATCAAGGAACGAACACTGAGTCCACAAAGCAAGGAACCAACACTGAGTCCATGAATCAAGGAACAAACACTGAGTCCACGAATCAAGCAACAAACTCTGAGTCCACGAATCAAGGAACAAACTCTGAGTCCACAAAGCAAGGAACCAGGCACTGAGTCCATGAAGCAAGGAAGAAGCAAGCAGCCCTGCAAACTCCCAATGTCTGCAATGGCACATCAAACTGTACCAATTCAGCGCTTGTTCCTGGCAAACACCCCTCCCCACAGCATCTCCTTAAATCTCAGTCCCCAGGTGTGCCTTGTGGAGAGGGGCGGGACGCTCTCCTCCCGAGTATTTGGGTCGGCTTGTGCTGTTCCTGCCTTCTCTCCACTCTCCGTGCTCAGGGATCAGGAGAGGGCGATCCTTGCTCATCGCCTGAGCTCCATTGCTCCTCCTGTTCACTCCTTGCCCTCTCTCGGTCATCCTGCCCCTGTTTCTCCCTGCTAACAAGCCGTCCTCTCGATCGCTGTCGGTCCGACTGGTCAGATTCGGGCTCCAACGGGGGCATGACAGATGGTATCCAAGGTAGTCCTATAGCCACAAAGGCTAAGAGCCATTAACCCCCCCGGGACTTTCATAAATACAGCTAGTCCTCGACTTACGACCACAGCAGAGTTTTCTGCTGCTAAGTGAGGTGGTTGCAAAGTGAGTTTTACGACCTTTCTTGCCACAGTCAAGCAAATCGCTGCCATCCTTAAGTGAGTACCACGATGTTAAGTGCTTCTGGCTTCCCCGTGGACTTTTACTTGTCAGGAGGCCGTTAAAAGGGGATCACGTGACCCCGGGACGCTGCAACCGACAAAAGTCCATGCCAGTTGCTAAGCTTCTGAATTTCTATCACGTGACCACGGGGGATGATGCAATGTTCGTAAGGGTGGAAAACAGCCGTAAGTCACTTTTTTCCAGTGTTGACGTAACTACGAATGGCCAAAAGTCGAGGGCTATTTGTATAGCACAGCCTGTTTAGAATCAGTGTAGGTCTCTGGGTTAAGGTATGCCAGTTGGCATGGAATCATGTGTGGACCCCTACTTGGAGTGTAGAAATAAGCGTCTTGATTCCCTGCCCTGAGTTACTGACGATTGTCCTTACCTGGGCAGAAAATGCCATGGGAGGAATGACAGGAACCATGGCTGGTGACTTGGTCGACACCTACTCTGCCCCACCCAAAAGCATCACTGGGAAGCCTTGGCCGACCCACGACTAGGGTTGGAAATCACCATCTTATGGACTCCTTTCCATATCTCATATATTTATCTTTTAGCTTACCATTCCTAACATGGATAGAACAGGAGGATGGGGGATAGGATGGGATGGGATGGGATACGAGAGGATAGGATAGGAAAATAATATGATGGGGTCAGGATAGGACAGGATAGGATGCAATAAGAAAGGACAGCATAGGATAAGGAAGGATAGGCTGGGATAGGATAAGATAAGATGGGATGGGATGGGATAAGAAAGGAGAGGGTAAGAAAGGATAAGAATAGGATTGGATAGAATGGGATGGGATAAAATAGGGTAGGATAAGATAGGAAGATAGGAATGGATAAGAAGAGGATGGGATGGGATGGGATAAAAAAGGATAGGACAGGATAAGAGTAGGATATGAAGATAGGAATGGATAGGTTAGGTTAGGTTAGGAAAGGATATGAATAGGACAGGACAGCTGGCTGGGAGCTTCTGGGCATTGAAGTCCCGCAATCTTAAAATTGCCAAGCTGGGGCACCCCTGCCCCAGATGCTCTTTGGAGGCTGCTCAGTGGGTTTAGCCCCTCCACAAAGTAAGCCACAGGTAGTCCCAGTAACCTCCCCACCCAAATTCTACTTCCCCTAAGCACCGAATGCCACTGCTAAGAAAACTCTCCCCTTTCCAAGATCCCAGGAAGATGGGTAGACCAAAAGATTCTGAAGCCCTCAGGCCCTTGGATGCCACCTCACCTGCCTCGTCCCACAGTCTGTAGACCACTTTCCTTCCAGGCAAGGTTGTCTTCTCTGGGTCTTCGGTCACTTTCAGCCTAGGAGAACCATTGACTTCCACCAGCTGAAGATGGAGCCAAATACAACAAGTTAATGACACTTGACCTCGTTCAGGGCCACCTGCTCTCAGGTATGTGGCACGTTGCCCAACAGGTGAGGGGTGGCATGTAAATTGAATAAATAACTGCAATCAGAAGCCCTTGGTGCTCTCGCAGCTTGGTTGGTTTCTTGCAGACATTTCATTACCCAACTAGATGCCAACACTGAGGGTGTTACCTTGCTGGGTTGTGAAACGTCTGCAAGAAACCAGCCAAGCTCAGAGAGCACCAAGGACCCCACAGCTCTCTCCTCCTCCTACCAAACCTACTTTCTTCTAGCATGGATGATGTTACCTAGTTGGGTAATGAAACATCTCAACGAAAATCACCAAGCTCAGAGTGCACCAAAGATCCCTCATTCAAGTATTATATTTATTAAATCTAATAAATAATTTCATTCTCCCTTTGTCAACTAAAAAGATACTCTTGGTCTTTTTAGCTGCCAGCAGAAAAGGAATGGGGGAAAACAGTGCATTCCTTAAGTGCCTAGATAATCACCCTGGGAGCTCAAAGTTATCAAAGTACAAGATTATTACTGGAGAGCATGACTGATGACTCTTGGCTATGGATGTGTCCCATTGGAGAATACACATCCAGGGGATGGTAGGAAGACCAGGGTCGAGGAATGAGATGAATGATGTATTTTAGTGTCGGCTACACCCAGGTAACACCGACATGACCACTTGTAATAAATCAATTTTCTTTTCTCTGAGATGCGGCTAGAGACTTATGATTTGAATGGGGGTGGATTTGTTGGGAGTCCTGACACCCTTCCTCCTCCTCCTCCTCCTCCTCCATAAAACCTGCATCACCCTGAGGTCCCCAGGCATATTTGCAGACCCACACGCCCTCAGAGGCTTACCAAAGAATGTCAAAATGGGGGCCAGCCTTACCTCTTCAGGGTGGGAGTCACCACGGGGAAGGTCACACCAGATGGACCTCAATAAGTTTTATTATTACCTTTATTGACAGGGTACAATATGTGTACAATGAGATTGGCTGAGCCTCCCTTTGTGCACTCCCCCCCCAACTCACAGTGAGGACAGAAGTCCTTAACCCAGTCCCAATCTTATTACACTATGTGACCTTGTTGCACAACGCGCCAGCACCACATGTCTATCATACTATGTTGACATGAAGTTATTTTCCGTTCAGAAGTCCGACAGCCCATGGGTAGAAGCTGTTCTTCAGCCTGTTGGTGCAGCTGGCTATGCTTCTATTTTTCTACCTGATGGTTGGAGAGTGAAGAAGTGTTGACTGGGATGTGAGTTGTCCCTGAGGATTTTTCTTACTCTTCTAAGACAGTGAGCCCCAGCGAGGTCATCTAGTGGTATCAGGGAACAGCCCACAAAGTTTTGTGCTGTGCTCACCACCCTCTGTGATGTCTTTCTATCCATGGCTGTCAAGCCAGCATACCACACCGTGAAGCAGTATGTGAGGATGCTTTCTGACTGGTAAAAGGAGGTCATCAGTCATTGTTCCACTTTATTATTTCACAAGATCCTAAGGAAATGGGAGTCTCTATTTCTCTATTAGGCCTTTCTGGCCACCTGGGTTGTGTTGTCTTTCCAGGTAAGATCTTCACTGAGGTAGACTCCCAGGAACTTAAAGGAGGAAACTCTCCATACAGCCCCCCTCGATATAAAGTGGGGTTGGCTCCTCTGTCTTCTTCCAGAAGTCTAACACCATCTCCTTTGTCTTGCATGTTCAGGTGCAGGTTGTTTTCTAGGCACCATGAAGGTAAATTTTTGAACTTCCCCCCTGTACATTGTTTTGTCTCCAATGAGGGGGCTCATAACATCTCCTGCCTCCCCACTCTGGTGGGTCAGGTGGAGGTAATGGCTGCATGGCTGGCTCAGGAATTCTGGGAGCTGAAGGCCACAAGTCATAAGAAGGGCCATCGTATCCCATCTCTGATCTAAAGATTCTCTCCTGCCCCAAAGCAGAATTCCTGGTGTGCAAAGGTTGCGCTAGAGCCATGATGCCAAACTTATGGCATGCGTGCCACAGGTGGCACACAGGGCCCTTTGTGCCGGCATGCGAGCTGCAGGCAAACTTACCTCACTGTGCATGCACGCGCCTCAAACCTGCTGCTTTTTCAGCTGGTTGGTGGCCTTTTTTGACTTCCCAGAGGCTTGAAAAAAGCAGGGTTTGCAGGTCGAATAATAGGCCCGTTTTGTCACTTCCTGTAATACCGGAAGTGATGGGACGGGCCTACTATTTGTCCTGTAAAGCCTGCAGAGGCTTTTTTCAAGTCTCTGGGAGGCCAAAAAAGGCCTCAAACCAGCCGAAGAATCAGCTGTGAAGTGCAGGTAAGGGGGGGAATTGTGCATGCATGCGCAGGGGGTATGGGGGGCACATGCATTGCCTTCTGGGTGCTGGCAGGCGAGTGTGCACACGATTTTTGGCACAGGAGCCCCAAAAGGTTAGCCACCACTGCCTTAGAGAAGCGATTTGGCTTTTGCCAAATGGGATGAAAGAGCATCTCCTCTTTCATCCCATGCCAAAACATGGTTCTTGGGGGGGGGGGGGGGGGG
>BHFT01029711.1:0-26427 GCA_004320025.1 Laticauda laticaudata | reverse complement strand
GGGGGGGGGGGGGGGGGGAGAGGCACAGTTACCTTGTAGACGCAGCCCAAGGTCGTCTGAAGGGGACAGGTCACCAGGTGGCTCCCAATGCCAATCCTATCAATTTCGTTGCCCTGCCGGGAGCACAGCAAAACCAACATGGAACTCCTGAGCCCAGATTTATGGCTGGATCACACACACACACACACACACACACACACACACACACACAAATCTCACAATGTCACAAANCACACACACACACACACACACACACACACACAAATCTCACAATGTCACAAAAATCAGAGCAGGCCAGGCTTTCGAACCTCAAAGGAATGGTGTCCTCTCCTGGCTTCAGAGGAGCTGAAGTGTCAGAGCAAGCAGGGGGCTGGACTAGAAGACCTCTGAAGGTCCCTTCCAGCTTTATTCTATTCCAACTCTCACTGCAAAGGATAAGAAAGCCTTGGGGCCCTAGACAGCATCCTGAAGTATCCCGCCCACTCCATGCCAAGCTGCATTCGCATAGCCTCACCTCTCGAGACAATTCTTCTAAGCTTTGTTCACTGACATCGTTGCTCACTGTGATGGGTATCGTCTCAAACCAAGGAACCTGGAAACTGGGAGAGGAGACATAGGGGTTAAGGGACACCCCTTCCTCCAGAAGCCCTTCATTTTTCCACTACAACACACAGCCACATCTATAGTCTGTGGCAAGGGGATCCAGCTTTGTCCATCAAGACTTTCTCAGTGCCACAAAAATGGAAAGATACTTTTAATTCCCACAATGGATAAATAGGAAAAAAAAAAACTGATGGAACGAACAGAGATGGCGAAATTGCCAGCTTGGATCCAAGAAAACACGGTGATACATTCAGTTTCATTTCTACTTGGAAACCACTTTTAGACTTGTGCCCAAGATGGGGGAAAAAAAATGAAATTTTGACTTTGGATTTTGCTAATGAGATAAGTTTGTTCTAGGAATGATTTAGAAATATTAGGATAAGATCAGAGTCAATTGGGGTGAACGCTGTAGACTTTCTATGAATTATTTGCAATAATAGACTGTTAATACAGGGCTTTGAAGTTTAACTTTGCTGTCAATTAACCTGCTAACTAATTTCTTTCTTTATATATAAAACGAGCTGGATGCCCATGCTTCGCTACGAAACTATGTGATTGGGCTTAGTTTTTAGGGAGGAAAAGAAGGAGAAAAAAATTCTGCCTCTGCCTGCCAGATTCCATCGGTATTCATCCGGCTAGCGACCTGTCAGTGTGTGAGTTGAGGGCGGTTTGGAAATTGAAACAGTATTTGCTGTGTGAGCAAGGAGACAGCAAGTAGCCTGGGCATGGCTTAGCTCAACTATTCTGGACTAGAGCTGCTTGTGCTGTTAAACTGAAACTCCTTTCCTCTCTGCTTGTGTTTTGCATTTGGAAGAGATTTCTTTTCAGTGGGGAGGGCGAGTAGAACTCCTTAGCATCAGAGCGTGTTAATAATAATAATAATATAGGAAATACTCTAAATGCTCTGATTGTCATTTCAAAAAATCCTTCCTTAGTGAGCCCCTAGAAGCCAAGAGGAACACATGGGCCAAATTTCAAATTTGTAGGCTTTACAGTTCTGGAGATTTCGCGATGATGCGTGAGGGGCATTTCGCTGATATAGAGAGAGAGATGTATGACAGATCAAATTGGGTTGCAAATAGATGCAGACATTATAAATTTTGGGCCTGTTTCAGAAGCAAAAAAGCTATTATTTTTGCAAGATATCTGTCGGTGTTTAATTGGGGGGAGGATAATATATGTTTTGAATTTTTGTCCTTTTAACCCTCACTTTTTTTTTTTTTTTAAATGTTTTTGTCTAGTTTTGTTTTGTCTTTAGTTTTCTCCTTTGGATTTTAATTTGTCTGAACAAAATACAAAAAGGAAACACAAGTTTGTAAAAGTACAAAGTTCATGATCTTAATTTTCCTGTGCTAAAAAGGGTAGAAGGTCAATGATAGAATTCTTTTTTTCCTCTTTATCCGATACTTTCTTCTCCCGTTTTCCCACCATTTTCATTTTCTTTTGTGCTTTCATATCTTGATCAACCTATTAAAATTAATAGCAATAATAGACTCCCTTAGTGCTAGGGATTGAATTTGAATCTGGAGGAACCTTCTGCCTAATCCTCCCATTCCTAGGATGGATGTCCATCGCTTCCTTATCAGCAGCTGCAAAGATGGAGCTGATGTTTCTGCAGAATTTAAACTCTTTTTTGCAAGATGAGCAATGAAGCCTGGTGCCAACATCCAGCTGGAGAATCCAAATAAAAATCCAGGATCATTCCTGTCTCAAAATTCCTTACTGTTTATTGAATACACAGCATAGTAATATCGAAGCAAAATTAACTCTGAGGTTCCCAAACCTCAGTCCCTAGAATAAAACAACACTTTTCCAAGCCAAAGCCCCAACCTCTCACGTAGTCCGTCCGTGTGAAACAGGTTCTCATACTTATGGGAACCGTCCGATCCAAGTCCACACCTATGGTGATGTCCTTGAACAGATTTTAGGCTTCTCCAGCCTTCAGCAGAATCATAGAAGTTTCGTTTCCCCATCTAACTGTTCTGACCCAGCTCCCCAACCCACGACAAACCCTCTGTAGTTGAAGCAATGGTTCCTTTGTTAGGAGTGCCGGCAGCCCTGGCAATATTTTCTCTTTCACCGCAGGCTAACAAGTCCGTCCGTGCAGGAGGTGAGTAGTTGTCTGCTACATCTATTCATCTCTGCTCCCTGCCTTTTATCCCCAGGTGGGGCTTTGCTAACAGCCGTGNGTAGTTGTCTGCTACATCTATTCATCTCTGCTCCCTGCCTTTTATCCCCAGGTGGGGCTTTGCTAACAGCCGTGGCTCTTCCGTCCCAAGGACCAGCCCATAGATTTCCACTGCTCTCCTCTCCTCTGCCTTCTGTGCATCCGCGTGACAGGCACTGGACCTACCTGTTCCTCCTCTTCCACCTCCAGACCTGGGGGATGTTGACTCCCCATCTGAGGGCTGTCTGTGGTGGTTCCCTGGCGGCAGGGCTGAGGTCTCGGAGAGCGAGGACTTGGATGAGGGGCCTGTGTGTGATGCAGGGATGGGGCCAGGACTATCAGAGAGTGGGGTGCTGCCTTCGGATCTTATGGAGGCTGGCAGCAGTGATGCAGAGGAGCCTGAGGAGCCAGTGCCCAGTGTGCATGCTCGAAGGAAAGAGTAGCTGCAGCAGCACGGGCAACTCAGGAGTAAGGCTGCAAGGTGATGGCCCCTCTCTTAAGGGATAAAAGCCAGCCCTCAGAGGTAGGATTCTTTGCAGGAAGCAAAGAAATTCTTCCCCTTCAAGTTTTGTAGAAGTTCACTTTATGCCTATACACATAACTATAACCTTTTGACTTCTCCTGCTGGAGGAAGGCATGCCAACCCAACTGTAAGCTGTAACCGTCTAGTATTTTATTCTAGTATTTAATATTTTATTCCAGTATATATTCTTCTTTTATTTCTATGACTAATCCAATCTTTCACCCAAGTTAATATTGTGGCTTTGTAGTACAACTCCCAGTCGGGCAGGCCAAATCCTCCTCATTAAAAACCATCTAAAAGGTTTTGCTTTTACCTCTGTTTGGTGTTTGTTTGCTTTGAACGAGGCTTGGGTCAGAACACTGTCAGACAGCCCAGCTCCACCTCTGTCCCTCTCTGTGGCAGCTCCATTCCTTCTTCTCCCTTGGATGCTGGCCCTGATTCTCATGCCACCTCCTCGTCCCTCCTCCTCCGATTCGGCTGCTGGAGGGGCCAGCAGCCCCCAGCCCACAATACTAATCCAATCGAAAGCAACACCTCCCACCTCTTACTCTAAGGGCAAATTGAAACCAAGAGGCCTCAGCTGCCAGTGTTTCATCCTTGACATCCAGGGGGAGTCAGCCCAACAACCCCTCAACTCACTGCTTGCTACAGGTCCGAAAGACATGCCGGATCTCCACCGACTGCTTGGCCAGGTCTCCGCTGTCCAGCCGGACTCCGATGGCTCGGTATCCCAGCTGGTTCAATGCCAAGGCGACGGCACAGAAGTTGGGAATGCCACTCCTAAGATCAAAGTTATCAGTCAGGTTTTCCTAAGGGATCATGCCTGAAGAGTCACAGAAGAGGCCATTCTTGAGTTGCTCCATACAGTTAGTCCTCGAGTTATGAAGCACAATGGAGCCTCAAAATTCTGTTGCTAAGCGAGACAGTTTTTTTAATTAAAAAAAATATATGTCTTAACTCTGGATGAATGAATCTTTTCTTTGGTGCATACTGAGTGGATTTGCACCAAGATAAATTCCTTGTGTGTCCAACCACACTTGGCCAAGAAGGAATTCTATTCCATTCCATTCCAATTCAATTCTATTCTGTTCTGTTCCATGTTTTCTATTCTATTCTATTCTATTCTATTCTATTCTATTCTACTCCACTCTGTTCTATTCTATTCCATATTTTCTATTCTATTCTATTCTGTTTTGTTCTATTCTGTTCTATTCTGTTTGGAGAAACTATTCACAGGATGTCTGCCTTATAGTAACATTTCTTAAAAGGTATACTCCCAGACTCTTTCTGATATTGTGCTTAACAGTAGATTAACACAATTCTCCTCCTGCATTGTTATAAAAAAGTTAAGTGAGAAGTTTCTTTTAAAAAGGGGAAAAGTGTGAAGAGACTTCACACATGTATTATAGAGTATTTTTCCTGATGGGATTTTCAACAGGGGTCTAAAAGAAGATTCAAATAAGATACTCTCACCAATGAAGACAAGCCATTAGTACATAAAATAAGAGCAAACCCCACTCTCTTCTAGCATTGATGATGTTACTTAGTTGGGTAATGAAACGTCTGCAAGAAAACTACCAAGCTCAGAGAGCACCAAGGACCCCTCAGTCCTCCTCCTCCTCCTCCCTTCTAGCACTGATGATGTTCTCTAGTTGGGTAACGAAACCTCTGCAAGAAAACCACCAAGTTCAGAGAGCACCAAGGACTACCAAGTTCAAAACAGAGCTAAAAATATTCTCTTCTATTAGATTCAAATGAGCATATATGGAAGACTTCCCAAATAGTTATTGTCCTATGGAATTCTATCAATTCCATTATTTATGACAAATTCATTCATTCCAAGATCTTCAGATTAGATCTGATTCCTAGCAACTTCACGGATAAGAGTCTGAGTCTTACAGAAATGGTTCATCCTTGCCTTCTTCTTCTCCTGCTTTGGTCTTCAGGATTCCTTAGTGGTCTCCCTTCCAAGGCCTGACATCCCCCCTCCCTACTTAGCTTCTGACCGCAGCCAAGGGTGACCAGGCCAGTCCCACCCATAAATCTCATCCCCTTAAGATTCCACCCAAAATAAATATGGATATTAACATTCTATTGTAGAAAAGGAATGGTATGTGGAATCTGATTGATCCAAAAATAATACAGTGCAATATGGCATAAGATAATGAAAGATCACAACTTAATAAAAGCAATTATACTATTGCTGGAATAACACAAGATGTTAAACATAAATATGATGAATATTATTTTATTTCCATTAAAATGTGACTTGAAAGGGGGTGCTTTAAATATAATGGTGCCGTGATGGCAAACCTATGCATGGGTGCCACAGGTGGCACACAGAGCCATTTATGTGGGCACATGAGCCCCAGCTAAACTTTCCTGCGCTACACATGCGCATGCCTCCCAGATGATTTTCGGCCCGTTTGAGGCCATTTTCACCCTTTCCAAGTCTCAAGGGAAGCCTCTGCAGCCTCAGGAGGCCGAAAAAATGGGCCTTACGGAAATACCAGAAGTGACAAAACAGGCCTGTTTTTCGGCCTCCCGAGGCTGCAGAGGCTTCCCTCAAGCCTTCGAGAGGGCAAAAATGGCCTCAAACGGGCTGAAAATCAGCTGGGAGGCGTGTGCATGGCAGTGCAGGTAAGAGGGCAGGGGGGTTGCATGCGCATGTGCAGGGGGGTTGGGGCACATTGCATTATGGGTGCCGGCACGCATGCACATGTGTGCTTTCGGCACACCACAACAAAAAGGTTCGCCATCACTGTAATAGTGGCACAATTAAAAATTAAAAAGGGGATAAATGGAAAAATTAATAAATTAATATGAATTTGGGAATCGTATATGATAATTATGATAATTAATACAGGATCTGTAGTAAAAGGAGCGATATTAAGAATCTAGGGATTGACATAAAAATAACATACTGTAATATTGAATAAACAAGATTGATCATTTAACAAAATATGTGTTATTAAGATCAAATCTTGAAAGAATGTCAACGGTATCAAAGATGAAAACTATTGCCATGTTTGTTTTAAAATGTAAGGCATTCCGGAATCGCACTGTTCATTCCCACAATGATATGTTGAAACACAAAAAATAAATAAAAAATGCATTGCAAAAAATATATATATATATACTAAAGATTCCACCTAAAAAGTGGTGGTGTCTTCAGCCTTCCTTTTCCTTACCTCATGACGCAGTAAGTGTCCACCAGGCCTTGGAAGTTGTGTGGGTAGGCAATGGCGTAGGACATGAAGGCTGCCCTCTCTCCGCAGCTCACCTTCTCCGGCGGGACTCGGAGTAATTGGCACACTTGAGTCAACCACTTGTCCACTAAAGTTGGAAGGTCCATGGGCTCCTTCCCATTCAGGGGCAGCAGGCTCTACTGGGGAAAAGAGAGAGACTGCCCAACCTCTTCTCAAGGAGCCCTGACTAGTTCAATCACCCTCTTAAGAGTTTGGGATTTCTCAGTTCTTGCTCAGAAAGGACCTTCCGCAGATATTTCTTGAAGACGAAGTAGGTCCGTCCACTTTTAGGACTTCCTGGCTCCTTGGTCAGATCTTTCACCCAGGCCAATGTCTGTTTGTCTAATCCCAAGACAGGAGATTCTGCAGAAAAAAACATGGCTTCCAACCTGCCTTCCATGAAGGACCTGTATATCCTGGGGCAATCAAAAAGCTAAAAGACCACAACTTCTCCTGGCCAAGGAGAAGAGAAGCAGAGTAACGCCAAGCAGTAAATAATAACCCAATTAAAATGTACCAACTCGGGAAACAACCTAATCAAGCAATCACTGAGAACACAACACTGAGAACACAACACAACTGACAGGGCAAGCCACTTGTACATAAACAGAGAAGGAAACCCCGCTCCATTCTAGCACTGATGAGGTTACCTACTTTGGTCACGAAACGTGCAAGAAAACAAACCAGAGAGAGAAAGAAGGAAGAAAGGAAGAAAGGAAGGGAGGGGAGGGGAAGGGAAGGGAAGGGAAGGGAAGGGAAGGGAAGGGAAGGGAAGGAAGGAAGGAAGGAAGGAAGGAAGGAAGGAAGGAAGGAAGGAAGGAAGGAAGGAAGGAAGGAAGGAAGATATAATTGTTGATGATACCTAGCTGGGCCATGAAACATTTGCAAGAAAACCACCAAGCTCAAAGAGCACCAAGGACCACAGTTCAATCCTGACCTACCTTCTCTTCTACTGATGCTATCTATCTCTATCTTCAATGGTCTTTAGATCCATAGAAAAACCTCACTTTCTCCCAATATAGAAAACAACTGAATTTCTAGCTTCCCATCCACCTTTAATTATCAAGGGAGGCAACAATCCTTTGTGATTTAATTTAAGTTTCCTTGGTCTATTTGCATCTAGCTTGGGATCAAGCCAAGATGGACAGTAACGGACTGGGGGTCTCTGGTATGTTACAGGCACCCAACTTTTGTATTAACGTTGTGAGAAAAAGCATCATGGAGCCCATTCACTGAACTACATGATGGAAACACGGTGATGGCCTTGTGTCATCCCAGCGTTTAGCTTCTTGTGTGAATCGCCTGCCCAAGGCAGAACAAACCCTTTCTTGAAGGACAATAAAAGGGAGCCCGTTTCCAGCAACTTAACAGCATAACAGAGTTGGAAGGGACCTTGGAGGTCTTCTAGTCCAACCCCCTGCTTGAGCAGGAGACCCTATATCAGTGATGGCTAACCTTTTCGTCATCGCGTACCAAAAGTGTGCGCATGCATGTGTGCCTGCACCCATAACGCAATGCGCCCATCCCCCTGCGCATACATGCGTCTCTCTCTCTCTGAGCATGCACAGCAGATACCCAACAATCAGCTGGCTGGCAGGGCACGCACATGCACAGTGGATCAGTTCCGGGCGATGGCTCGCTTACCAGCAGAAATGGCTCTGCGTGCCACTTCTGGCAGGCATGCCATAGGTTTCCCATCATGGCCCCAGACTATTTCAGACAAATGGCTGTCCAATCTCTTCTTTAAAAACCTCCAGTGATGAAGAAGCACCCACAACTTCTGGTGGGAGGCTGTTCCACTGGCTAATCGTCCTCCCTGTCAGGACGTCTCTCCTTAATTCCAGGTTGCTTCTCTCCTTGATTAGTTTCCATTGTTTCTTGTCCTGCCACTCAGGTGTTTTATTAAATAGGTTGTTCCCCTCTTCCTTGTGGTAGCCCCTCAAATACTGGAAGCCTGTCCTTCTAATCCTTCTCTTTTACAGAATACAGAATGACGGAATTGGAAGGGCTCTTGAAGGTCTTCTAGTCCAACCCCCTGCCCAAGCAGGAATCTCTATACCATTTCAGACAAACGGTTCTCCAGTCTCTTCTTAAAAACCTCCTTTGATGGAGCAACTACAACTTCAGGTGGCATGCAGTTCCACTGCTTAATTGTCCTCCCTGTCAGGAAATTTCTGTTTAGTTCCAAGTTCCTTCTCTCCTTGGGTAGTTTCCATCTGTTGCTTCTTGTCCTGCCTTATAAATTGATACCCCCCCCCCCCCCCCCCCNNTCCCCCCCCCCCCCCCGCTTCTTTGGGGCAGTTTAACCACAGTGATCTTTTCGGGAACTTCTCCTGCCACCCTGAATACTAACCCGTGGGTTGACGTCGTCCACGGAGGTAAAGGAGGAGACGTAGGAATGAGCCAATGTTCCCTGCACTGGGATCCCGTAGAGTTTCCCAGCCAGGACGTTGCTGGTAAAATCAAAACCTGGAAAAAGGGTAAATTTGGGAAATGGGTGGGGGGAGAGAATTAGGAGACAGGAGCTGAGACAGAACATCCGAGGATCCCTCTTCAGCAGCATTCAGGAGAACCCCTTGGATTCATACAGAGATGGATCCAGGAAGTCCTCGGCTTATGGCTATTCATTTCGTGACCAATCAAAGCTACAACGGCACTGAAAAAGGTTTGTCATGCCAGACAGATGATAGACATATTCACAGATAAATGGTAGATGGAGGAGGGATGGAGAGAGTGAGAGAGAAGGGGAAAGAGACAGGGAGAAGGGAGAGAAAGA
This sequence comes from Laticauda laticaudata, assembly GCA_004320025.1. Taxonomy (NCBI): domain Eukaryota; kingdom Metazoa; phylum Chordata; class Lepidosauria; order Squamata; family Elapidae; genus Laticauda; species Laticauda laticaudata. The sequence goes on along the minus strand of BHFT01029711.1, from coordinate 17,110 downwards.
GGGAGAAAGGGTGAGAGAGGGAGAGGAATAGAGGGAGAAAGGGAGGGGAAAAGAGAGAGGGAAGTAGAGAGGGAGGGAGGGAGGAAAGGAGGGAAAGAGAAAGGGAGGGAAAAAGGGAGAGGGAAGTAGAGAGAAAGGGAAAGGGAGAGGGGGGAGGGAGATGGAGGGAGGGAAGGAGAAAGGAAGAGGGAAAGAAAGAGGCAGACGGAGGGATGGAGAATGGGAGAGGGAGGAAGGGAAAGAGGAAGGGAGAGGGAGGGAGGAGAGAAGGAAAGAGAGGGAGGGAGAAAAGGAAAGAGGGAGGGAGAGAGAAAGGGAGGGAGAGAAAGAGGAAGGGAGGGAAAGAGGGAGGGGGGGTGGAGGAAGGGAGAAGGAAAGAGAGGGAGGGAGGAAAAGAGGGAGGGAGAAAAGGAAAGAGGGAGGGAAAGAGAAAGGGAAGGAGGGAGAGGGAGGAAGGTAAGAGAGAAGGAAAGAGAGGGAAAAAGGGAGAGGCCTTTTGTAGCCATGGCCATTCCCCCTGCAAGCACTTTCAGCCTTCTCAGGGTCTGGTCTCCCTGGTCGGACTGACCCCCGGCCTCCCACCGCAGCCGTCGAGAGGAGAGTCACAATCTGGACCTTACCGCCCACGTAGGAGTACTTGGACGCCGAGAGGCCTCCGTCCAGCCCCTGAGCCCGGCGTAGACCCATCTCCATCAGCTTCTTGCCCGGGCCGGCTGCAAGACGGAACCGGGCGGCGTTTGTGGCCACCAGGCTGCAGAAGCAAAATCCATTTGGAGAACGTCAGGCCTGCCGCAACTTAAACCTCTCAATAAAAACGACCCCTGGCTCCATTGGTTGAAAAGGGTATAGCTTTATTCGAGCGTCCGGTGTGCTGCAGTATCAAATCGCCAGAACTGAGAATTGCATGCCAAAACCCTCAGTTCAACATTTCCCGGCCTTACCTGCTGCCCACGGCCCTCTATAACCAAGCAGGTTCAGACAAGATGTTTTCATGATGATCAGTTCAATCAGTTCAAGAGGGGTGGGAGTCACATTTCTAAACAACCGGTTATGTGAGTGTGGCCTAATCTGTGGGTGTGGCTTGGTGGTCACATGACTGGCTGGGCATGGCTTGTATGTTAATATTGTAAATATTTATATAACTATTGAATTTTTTTGTATTAGAAAAAGAGCAACTTTTACCGAAAATCAGGCAAGGCAGGGAAGCAGATGGAGTTGCTCGCAGAATCCCAGATTCACTCAGAGATCTATCTATCTGCAATCTGCTACCCGAGTCTGTCACATAAAATTTGCTTGCAAGCAAACTCATAACATTTTCCAGAAAGCAAACTCACAAAGTTAACTCACACCATGTATGCAAATATTGAATTTTTTGTATTAGAAAAAGAGCAACTTTTACCCAAAATCAGGCAAAGCAGGCAGGCAGATTGAGTTGCTCACAGAATCACAGGTTCACTGAGAGATCTATCTTTCTGTAATCTGCTGAGTCTGCACTGAAATATAGAAGCTTCAGTCCTAAAGAAGGTTCAGCTCTGCTTTCAGATTAGCTAAAAAAGAAGAAATCCAACGGTTTCCTGTTTTCTAGTTAATCTAAATCTGCTGGCACAGCAGAACAGCTCATGGCTGGGGGAAAGAAAAAGGAAAAATAGAAACTTAGCAGGCAAGTTTGATGGCGTGCATACCAGGTAAGGAGCGAGTGGGCGGGGAGGGGCCAACCAGTGGTGCAATTTACCGGTTCTCTGAACTGGGCAGAATCATAACAACCAGTTCTACAGAACTGGTCCAACCAGGTAAAATCCCACCCCTGGTTCAAGCTCAGGTTGAAATGCGACTCCCTCCTTTTTCCAGCCAAGTGACCTTGAAGCAGGATCTCGAGGAGATAAAGCGGTTACTTTCAATTACCCAAGCGTTCCTCCTTTCACCCACCCTCCCTACAGTTCAAGGCAAGTCTATCACTACATAGCAGTGAAACTTAAGCTTAAAGTGGCAGCTGACAGAGAATTAACCACTTACCATAATATTACCCGGTCATCTATTCGTTTTAGAGCAATAACACAGTTCAGGGCACTGCAAGTTGCAGTTGCCTTTTTAAATTTACTTTTACATTCTGTTGCCTTTTTAAATTTAATTTTACATTCTGTTCTTTCTTCATGCATGTGAAAAGTTGGCATAAAATGATTCACCACCTAAACTTTGAACGAACATTTACAGAGCCTGGTGACTTTGATGGACATGTCACTCCAAAAATATCCTGTGGAAATCCAGACATACGGATCCTTTACAACTGAATCTACAAAATCTACTTATTTTGTCATGTAGTATATATTGGAGGGGGTGACCCTCTGAGAGCTATATGCAACGAAATTTCATCTTCATATATGCCAATTCGGGTACATTCAAAGTGACAATAAAGTTATTATTCTATTCTATTCCTTATTCTATTTCTATTTCTTATTCCTTATTCTATTCTATTTCTATTCTATTCCTTATTCTATTTCTATTCCTTGTTCTATTCCTATTCCTTATTCTATTTCTTATTCCTTATTTCTTATTCCCTATTCTATTCTATATTCTATTCTATTCCTTATTTTATTTCTATTCCTTATTCTATTTCTATTCCTTATTCTATATCTATACCTATTCCTTATTCCCTATTGTATTCTACATTCTATTCTATTCCTTATTCTATTTCTTATTCCTTATTTCCTATTCTATTCCTTATTCTATTTCTATTCTATTCCTTATTCTATTTCTATTTCTTATTCCTTATTCTATTCTATTTCTATTATATTCCTTATTCTATTTCTATTCCTTGTTCTATTCCTATTCCTTATTCTATTTCTTATTCCCTATTCTATTCTATATTCTATTCTATTCCTTATTTCTATTCCTTATTCTATACCTATTCCTTATTCTATACCTGTTCCTTATTCCCTATTCTATTCTACATTCTATTCTATTCTTTATTCTATTTCTTATTCCTTATTTCTTATTCCCTATTCTATTCTATATTCTATTTCTATTCTATTCCTTATTCTAATTCTATTTCTTTATTCTATTTCCATTCCTTATTCCCTATTCTATTCTATATTCTATTCTATTCCTTATTCTATTCTATTCCTATTCTATTATCTGCTCTATTTTAATCTATCCATTACTAAAACTCTTGTTCCTGCAACCTGAGTGCAACAGTGCATCACAGGACAACTTTTGAACCAAGGTACAAATGGGATAGCTTGTAAAATTTGCCCAAAATTTGGAATCCAGGACTTCTGTGGAATGTATTACCTTTACTCAGTAAACCTTGGAATATCAATCTCGGATCCACTGGGGGAAAACGTGGTTAAATTTCCCAGGAAAAGATAAGCCCAATATCATAACATTGAAAAAGTTTTCGAAGTGGACTGGGTTAATTCACGTTCAAAACGGGTCATGTTGAGCTGGAAAGGTTTCAAGCCTAAAATATTCTATGCATCGCTTTAGATCAGAGGTCTCCAAACGTGGCCCCTTTAAGACTGGTGGACTCCAACTCCCAGAATTCTCCAGCCAGCTATGCTGGGAGTTGAAGTCCACCAGTCTTAAAGGGGCCACGTTTGGGGAGCCCTGCTTTAGATTAACACAGGGACCTTTTGGGGGGGCTGGGACCACGCCAAACCTCCGTGGCTCCTCGCATGGACTCACCTGGCGTAGTTCACCAGGCACAGCAGGGTGGTCTCCATAAGCTGGACCACCAACAAGGGGCCTCTGACCTGGAGTAACGGCACCTGGGCGAGCAGAATCAGAGAAGAGAAGGGGGAGCATCAGAGGAGCTTCCTTGCAATGGCTCAGGAGATGTGATCTCAGCTGGGAGGTGAGGCAACCTCAGCCAGGCTGCTTGGGATGCCCTTCAGAACAGACAGTCCTTCTGGGTGGAAGTTGTGGGCTAGTCAAATGAACAATCCTCCCTTCCCTTCATGGCATCCTCCATCCTTTCTCCTTCCTTCCTTCCCGCCTCCTTCTTCTTTCTTCCCCACCTTCCCTTTGACTTCCTCCCTCTAACCCTTCATTCCTATTCCTTCCTTCTCCCTCCTTCCTTCCTTCCCACCCTCCTTCTGCTTCCACCCTTTCTTTCCTCCCCTCCCACCCACTGTTCCTCCCTTCCTTCCTATCTTCCTTTCCCCCCATCCTTTCTTTGCTCCCTTCTTCCTCCCATCTTTTTCTCCCACCCTTCTTCCTCCCTCCCACCCTCCCCGTCGTCCCTTCCCAACTCACCCTCCTTTCCTTCCATCCCCTTTGTCTCTTCCCTCCTTCCTTCTATTCCTTCCTTCCTCTCTCTGTCCTCTCTTTCTTCCCTATTCCTTCCTTCCTCCCCATCTTCCTACCTTTCCTCCCGCCCATCTCCCTCCTTTCCTTCCTTCCTTCCTTCCCTCCCACCTCTTCCTTCCATCCTCCCCTCCCTCCTGGCTCTTCCCTCCTTCCTTCCACCCTCTTTCCCTCCCTGTCCTCTTTCTCTCTTCCCTATTCCTTCCTTCCTTTCCTCCCACCCTTTCTTCTTTCTATTGCTTCCTCCCTTCTTCCTCCCTACCCAGCCACCTTTTCTTCCTCCTTTCTTCCTTTCCTCCCAAGGCAAAAAGAACACCAGCATTCTGTCCTTCTGGAACAAACAAGGATATTCACGCTGCCCCTTCTCAGAGGGACACTGCCGGAAGCTGCACCCACCCTGGAGAAGACAACTGAGCCCTCCGGGGCAGACAAGATGCAAACTTCGGAGGCATCAACGGTGTGCAAGTATTCGAAGAAATCTTCCTCGGTTGTCGCAGGAAGGACGGACTTCAGGTACTCGATATCTGAAACAAAAGAAAGCCAAGTCAGAAATCGAAGAGACTTTCCCTTGAAAAGAGAAACTTTTTAAGACTGGGAAGAAGATCAAGAAAAGCTCACAAAAGAAAGGGGGGAAAACTCACCAAGGAGAGAAGCAACCTGGAATTAAGAAGGAATTTCCTGATGGTGAGAACAATTAACCAGTGGAACAGCTGGCCACCAGATGTTGTGGTTCCTCCATCACCGGAGGTTTTTAAAGAAGAGATTATACAGCCATTTGTCTGGAATGGTATGACATTTCCTGTTGGGAGTACGGGGTTGGACTAAATCAGTGGTCGCTAATCACTGGTGGTCCATGAGAAAAGTTTGGTGGTTCGCAAAGAAATGTCACCCTCAAAGCAACTAATCCAGACTGTGTAGGAACATAAGGCTGCGCCACCCACATGGCGACTTGCTTGCGTCGCTTGCATTGCGAACAACACGAGGTAGTGAGGGGAGGGGGAAAGGGAGGAGGGGGGGACTTGCCACACTCCCCCCACGCGCCTGGCCTGGCCATCAGGCTGCTTCTGTCCGCTTCTTTCTTCTTCTGCTTTTGGCTGCACGCAAGGAAAGCAGCCAAAGTCTTTCTTTCTTTCCCCCTAAACTCCACCAGAAATGAGTCTTTGGGACCCTGCAAGGCCTCCTGCTCCAAGAGGCTGCGCTGGCATGACAAGTCTCACAAAGACTCATTTCTGGGAGAGTTTGGGGGAGAGAAAGAAAGACTTCTGCAGCTTCTGCTGCTTTCTTTGCATGAAGCCAAAAGTCTCCCTCTCTCTCCCTCCCGCTGAGAACAGAGCTGGAGATGGTATCTGTGATCCCAAATAAAGAACGATCGATCGGTAGAAAAACGGGGTGGGGGATTTTCCTGCAGCCTTTTTTTGAATTTTCTCAGGGTCTCTGGTCCGCGGGATTGAAAATTATGAGTTTGGTGGTCTCTGAGGTCCAAAAGGTTGGCGACCTCTGGACTAGATGACTACCTCTTCTTCTCCTTCTCCTTCTTCTCCTCCTCCTTCTCCTCCTCTTCGCTTCCTTTTTCCTCCTCCCCTTCCTCCTCCTCACCAACATCCCCTCCCTTCCAGCACTGATGATTTCCCCTACTTGGATCACACAACATCTGCAAGAAACCAGGCAAGATCAGGGAACACCGAGGAGCTTGCAGGCCAACCCTTGAGCTACAAGCATTCCCTTCAAACACACACAGACGTGCAAGCTACTCAGTGTGGCCTCCAAACACGCCTCAGCAATTTTTCGCACTTAAAAGATGTGTCTTTCCACAGCCCCGAGTGGAAGCCCACACCCTCTCCCTCACAAGTGTGTATGTGAGTGCACAGGTGCCAGAGAGGCTGGGAAGGGCAGCCAAGGCAAGCTCAGCTGCCAACGATGCCTGTCCACACAAGACTCCCTCTTGCAACATCTCTAGGCAAGCCTGAGATCCAGCTGTTGGGCGGAGAGCAGATGTGGCTACATCTCAATTTGTGATTTACACCTGCACCTGTGATGACCCCGGATGGGATACAAAATAAACACAGTCACAAAAACAGGGAAGTCACACAAAGGGAAGCCCTTTTTATTCCTTCACTTTGCTTCAAAGCTCCAAATATCCTTGACTGGAGACAAAAAACTCCCCCACAAACAGTTACGAGGAAATGCCGTTTAAACTAAAAATGCCTATAAATTATAAAGAGTAAAAACAACACAAACCACACTGAAGCAATTAAGGGAACCAGGCAAGATAAGGGCTTGAAGATGTCCACAGATATCGGAACACACGCTGGGAAGGACGCCAAACTCAAGAGAGGAACAACACACTAGAGATATTTCCATGCTTTGTTTCCAGCACTGGCCCATACGCATGTCTTGTCCTTTTAACCAGTTCTCACAGCTGCAGCCCATGAAGAGGATCAAGGCCCTCTCCTCCCAATGAGACCATGTCTCTCCCTCACCCTCTCCTCCCTGCGTGCCCTAGGATGGAAAGAGGATGGGCTTGGGTCCTCCTCTGACTGCTCAGCCGGCTTCTGCCCTTCCCCAGCCTCCTCCACAACCTCTGGAGCCACACCTCCACTCCTTGTCGGGTGTTCCTCCTCTCCCTCAGAATCAGTCTCCAACAGGGGCATGACAGCACCTTTCAGTGGCTCACCTGGTGTGGAAGAGACACGCTCCCAACTTGGACCTCCGATGGCAGGAAGATACAAGTAGCACCCAAAGGAACCCACATCTTAATATTTTGGGAGGAATAAAATACTTTTTACTATTGCTACATAGGTAGTCCTTGATTTACAATGGTTTGTTTAGTGACCGAAGTTGCAACAGCATTAAAAACAAGTGACTTATGTCCGTTTTTCACACTTAACAACTGTTGCAACATCCCCATGGTCACGGGATCAAAATTCAAAAGGGGCACACATACGCATGGGTGTGTATGTGTGTGATGACCCAGAATGTAACACAAACATAACAAAATCCAAAATGTAAATAAATGTCCTTTAATGACTCCAATTTGCCCCCCACTGTTCAATAATTCCCAGTTGGAGATAAAACATACTCAAAAATAGTCTTCAAAAGAGAGCAATACAGTCTGAACTTAATGAGCAGATAGAGGTGAAATAAAAAATCAAAACAAACTGCAATGAAGAAATTTCCACAATGGGACAGAAGAAGTATTTACCAAATTCAAGGAGATAACAAGGCACAGTCTGTTGGAAGGACGACAACCAAGATAACTTCAGCCCAAAATAAAACACACTTTGCTTCCGGCAACGCTGTGTTGTAATCATCTCTCTTATATGTTATTCTCCCCAGCTGCCACCAATGAGGATTATGGCCACTTCCTCTCTCATAAGCCAAGTTGTTCCCTTCTCTGTTCCTCCCTGCATGCCCTAGGATGGAGAGGGGATGGGCCTGGGTCTTCCTCTGACTGCCTAGCCGGCCTCTGCCCTTCCCCAGCCTCTTCCACAACCTCTGGAGCCACACCTCCACTCCCTGTCGGCTGTTCCTCCTCTCCCTCGGAGTTCAACTCGAACAAGGGCATGACAATTTGTGAATGCGTGTTACACGTTGCATACTGGGTATGTGCACAATGGGAACTCAGTGCCAAAATGGTTTGCCATCACTGGTGTAGGCTCTCCTGCTTGAGTAGGGGGTTGGACTAGAAGTCCTCTGAGGTCCCTTCCAACCTGGTTATTCTGACTCATCATATGGCCATGTAATGCAATAACTGGAACAGCTTCCAAGTCCCACTCCCCTCTGACAAGTCAGGTCACACTGGAAAACCGTGTCCAGTTTTTTGGACTTCTCAAATCCAGGTGGGTTTAGTGAGAACAGTTGGAGCAGGGAAACCATAAGCCATGAGGCTGAGCCTCAACCTCCCAGTTTGGTTGGAGGTCAGCAACCATCTACAAGGGAGATTTCTGTCCAAAGCAGGATTGGCCCCTTCCAGTTTCACCCGGCCTTCACAAGCCCAGCCAGAAACTCCACACCCACAGCCAGCAAAAATCTTGCAATAATCCAATTCAGCACCTGAGGCTGAATACCAAGCACCAGACGTCAAATTACAAAGCCTGAATAAGACCTGGATAAAAGAGAGAGAGTTGAAAAGAATAAATATGAGCAGGCTTTTTAGAAAACGACGATGGAAGTGGGTGAACAGAATCTGCAGAAAATGTTCCTTGCTTAGTGCCAAGTCTATTTAGGTCATGTGCCGTGTTCCCCATCTCCTCATGCCAGTTGTTGGATAAGCGATGGGAGGTGCACAAATTTTATAACAGATAAACAAAACATCTATGGAAAAAAAAAAAAGAATTGGAGAAATGAAAGCAGAGGGAGCGCATAGAGACATGAAGAATGCGGAGGAATTTGGCAGAAAAAAAGCGGGTTGCAGGATCCTAAAATTTGACAGTGGGGGGGGGGCATGTGAATGGGTCCATTGGAAAGAATTGCACAGGATGGGGACATTTTTAGGAACTTAAGGCCAGTGTCCTTTTCCGGTGAACGTTGTTACTTTTTAAATTTCCTTCTGGTGTGGTCCTTTATTCAGCACCACCCTAAACATACACCAAGGGTCTTCAAACTTGGCAAGCCTTGTGGACTCCAACTCCCAGAATCCCTGAGCTAACATGACTGGAGGCGGAAGAATTCTGGGAGTTGAAGTCCACAAGTCTTAAAGCTGTCAATTTTGAAGAACCCTGGAACAGATACATTGAGAAAGAGAGGTAAAAGAGATAGAAAGAGAGATAGGATAGATAGATAGAATAGATCAAGGGTCTTCAAAATTGACCGCTTTAAGACTTGTGGACTTCAACTCCCAGAATTCATGAGCTAACATGACTGGAGGAGGAATTCTGGGAGTTGAAGTCCNTGGACTTCAACTCCCAGAATTCATGAGCTAACATGACTGGAGGAGGAATTCTGGGAGTTGAAGTCCACAAGTCCTAAAGCTGCCAAGTTTGAAGACCCCTGGTATAGAATAATAAGATTTGAAGGGACCTTGGAGGTCTTCTATTCCAACCCCCTGCTCAAGAGACCCTGTACTATTCCAGATTTTCTTTGGGCTTGGTGGGAAGGATACACATGATCATAGAAAGAGTAACAGAGTTGGAAGGGACCTTGGAGGTCTTCTAGTCCAACCCCTGCTCAAGCAGGAGATCCTATATACTAGTATGTCAGCAAATGGTTGTCCAATCTCTTCTTCAAAACCTCCAGCGATGGAGAATTCACAACTTTTGAAGGCAAGTCTTCCCACTGGTTAATTTTTCTCACGGTCGGGGAATTTTCTCCTTAGTTCTAGGTTGCTCCTCCGCCACATCAGACCCTTGATTGTACACTAACAGTAGTGGAGTTGGAAGGGATCTTGGAGGTCACCTAGTCCAACCCCCTGTTCTCGCAGGAGACCTATAAAATTTTGATAGATGACCGTCTGGTCTCTTCTTAAAAGAGACCCAACCCCCTCCATCGTTCCCAGCATTAGGCTCTTCTCCTGGGAGGAGCTTATTTTCTTAATTTCTGGTACTTGAACAAGATGAAAGCGATTTGCCTTTTTATTCAATTGCTTCTGGTATGTGCCCTGTAATTTGCCAGGGACACAAATTGGTTCTCCCAGGAAATTCCTACGGTGGGAGTGTGGGTAGTTGGAGGGGGGGGGGGTGTTCAAGTGAGCTTGCACAAATGGGATAATTTCTAATCAAAAGCCACAATTGTGCAGATGTGTCTGTCCAGTACAGGAAGAGAAGAATGGCTGAATTTTGAAGCCGTGTCCGAGGGATTGAATTGAATCCTTTGTTGTCATTGTATGTATTATACACAGTACACATACAATGAAATTCACAATGTTTCTCTCCCACGTGGTCAAAAACCCTTAGTTCCGTGATGGCGAACCTATGGCACGCGTGCCACAGGTGGAACGCACAGCCATTTATGCCATCACGCGAGCTGCAGGCAAACTTACCTCACTGTGCATGCGTGCACCTCAGCTGATTTTCTGCAGGCTTTGCAGGCCGAAAACTAGGCCCGTTTTGTACTTCCTGTTTTTCTGAAAATACCGGAAGTGATGAAGCAGGGCTAGTTTTTGGCCCGCAAAGCCTGCAGAAGCCTTCTTCAAGCCTCTGGGAGGCCAAAAAGGGCCTCAAACCAGCCAAAAAGCAGCTGTGATGCATAGTGCAGGTAAAGGGCCAGCAGAATGGTTGGGTAGGTGGGTGGGGATTGTGCATGCATGCGTAGGGGGCGTGCGCATTGCGTTCTGGGGGCTGGCACGCGAGTGCAAGGGTACAAACGCACACAGAATTTTGGCACAGGGGCCCAAAAACGTTAGCCACCATTGCCCTAGTTCATACAAGTAGTTCTCAACTTACGACCACAAAGCGAGCCCAAGATTTATGTGCCTAAGGGAAACATTGGCTAAGTGCGTTTTGCCCCATTTTATGACTTTCCTTGCCCCGTTTTTAAGCGAATCACTGCAGTTGAGTCACACGGTTATTAAGTGAACCTGGCTCCCCCATGGACACAGCAATGGTCATAAATATGAACCAGTGGCCAAACATTTGATTTTTGATCGCGTGACCAAAGGGACTCTGGAACCATTGTAAGTGTGAAAAACGGTTGTAGGTCATTTTTTTCAGTGCCGTTGTAATTTTGAATGGACACTAAACAAACTCTTGTAGACGAGGACTCCCTGTACATTCCTCCTCCACCTGCTCCTCAGGTGAGCGGCCTCCTTCTAGCTGATACCTGGTGAGCCAACCCAGCCACAAAAGGACTTGAAAGAGAGGATGCCATAAAGCAGTGATGACCACCTTTTTGACACCAAGTGCCCAAACTACACGCACGCACCCCTAAAATGCAATGCACACAAATACACACCCCTGGCTGTTCTGACAGAGGCTTCCCAAGATCATGAAGCCGACTCCTCATCCTGATAAAACCCCTTTTATTCAGGTTAAAGGGAATTCCTCTCCAGCAAAGTCCTGGCAAACAGTCTTTCATGAGATTTCACAACTACAGACCTTTATCAGGCTGGATGAGTTGCCAGGCCGATATCTTCCAAATGCCATGCTGTAGCAGAAATTACTTGACAAGAAGTCAGGAACAGATCTTCACTCTAATGAATTGAACTCATTGTCTCCTGAAAAAAATAATTCTCCTTTCGCTTCTCTTCTATTTCCTATGGGGGCCATTCACCATTCACCTGTGGCTTTACTCTTGTTCCTCAGCTGTTCCCTTCTTCTGGCAGCTCTGTGCATATACACACTGGGAACAGGCTCCAGCTGTTCTTCCCCACTAAACTCTGACTCAGAAGGCAGCTGATAACTGTTGGATGGCCCTGCCCCATCTCTGCCTCCAACACAGAGCCCTCGTCAGAGCCTTCCCCAGACTCCAGGACTGGCCCAGGTTCCTCCTGTCTGAATCTGCTGCCAGCTCCACTGGCAGGCCACAACACCCATGCATGTACCCCCATGCCCTGCGCATGTGTACATGAACCCCGCACGCGCACCACCAACCCCAAGCATGTACCGCAGAGATGCGAGGACCATTTGATTGGCGGGAGGTGCACATGCACATGCGCAGCAGAGCTGAGCTGGGGCAACAGCTCATGTGCTCACAGAGGGCTCTGCATGCCACCGGTTCGCCCTCACAGCCATAAAGGAATTTGAAAGAAACTGAAGAGATTGGATCTACACAATACTTTAAACAGGGGTCTCCAACCTTGGTAACTTAAAGACTTGTGGATTTCACGTCCACCAGTCTTAAAGTGGCCAAGTTTGAGGATCCCTGCTTCAAACCACAAGCTTCACATATTCAGGTAGCCAGGATTTGCAAAGCGTGCTTTAATCATGCCAGTGTTTCCAAAGGGGAGCCATTTTAAGATAGCTGGACTTCAACTCCCAGAATCCCCAGCTACAGAATTCTGGGAGTTGAAATCCATCCACCTTAAAACTTTCCAAGATTGAAAAACCCTGATTTAATTATCTCTTTCTGTGTTTGTTTGTTTTTTTTAATCTTGGTGTCTTTACCTACCAATCCCAAATGAAGTACAGGTAGTCCTCAACTTACGACGGGTCCACTTTCAAAATTATGATGGGCCTTCCAAAAGCTACTTTTGTTTATGCGTATATGTTTATACAGTATGTTATGTAATGTTATGTTTTCTCACACATGCTTGACAAACAAAATAAATAAGTAAAAATAAAGAGAACAATTAATCAGTGGAACTACTTGCCTCCAGAAGTCTCAAATGTTCCAGAACTTCTTAAAAAGAGATTGGACAGGCATTTGTCTGAAATAGCACAGTGTTTCCTGCTTGAGCAGGGGTTGCATTAGATGATCTCCAAGGTCCCTTCCATTCCATTCCATTCCATTCCATTCTTATTTCTATTCTATTATGTTCTCTCTGTTCTATTTCTGCTCTGCTCTGTTGTTTATTCCATTCCACTTTCTAATTCTATTCTATTTTCTGTTGTTTTGCATTCTATTTTCTGTTCTATGTTCTGTTCTCTTCTCCTTATGACTTGGGATTCGAAGCTCCAAGAACCTCCCTCCCATGGTCATGCGGCTGCTTCTTGGCCTACTTGGCCCACATTTACAACTATTTGTAGCGTAACACAATTTAAGGTGTGTTTGCAGGAAACTGGCATTTAGTTTCAACTTCTGCCCAAAACTGTCTCGTGGAGAACAGGTTCGTTTTACGACCACAGAGTTAGCTCTACGACTGCTGCAAAGGGATTGTAAAATCAGGTCTGGCCACCCCATTTTGCAACTATATGATTGAAATTATGGGCTTGATGATGGTTTTAAATAAAGGATTATCTTATTTTTCCTTTCTTACAGGTCTTTGGTCTAAAGTTAATGGGAAGTTGATCCCAAAGCCAGCATCGCCACCTTGAATTATTTATAAATAAAAAGATGGAATACAGGTGGTCCTCAACTTATGACCACAATTGAGCCCCAAAATTCTTGTCACTAAGTAAAACAGGTGACTTTTGCCCCATTTTATGACCTTTCTTGCCAGTTGTTAAATGAATCATTGCAGCTGTTACACGGTTGTTAAGTGAATCTGGATTTCCCCCCCACTAATATTGCTCATCAGAAGGGGATCATATGACCCTGGGACTTTGCAACCGTCATAAGTCTGAGTCAAGTTTGCCAAGTGTCTGGATTTTATAAATAAATAAATAAATAAATAAATAAATGATAAAAATAAATATGCAGGAGCGCCAGACGTAAAGCTGGATAGGAGAAGATGGGCATTAATTGTATGTACTGTACTTATTGTACTGTCAAGAAAATGATGTTGAAAGGTATTGATACATCTTCTGTTATAGGAATTATTGTCAACTTTTTAATATTATAAATTTTGTAAACTTTTTAATATTTTGAATTTCAATAAAGAATTTTTTAAAAAATTTTAAAAAGGAGAAGGTGGGAGAACAGTTTAAACAGGGTTAAATTTGCACTGTTTTTTTTTTTTTTTTTTTNTTTTTTTTTTTTGGCAGCAATGGTGCGCTTCCTGAAAAAATGTTGCAAGGCAACATCATGCACCAGCATTGGGGCATACCCCGTTAACCAATATGCGTGCATGCCCTCTTTGGGTGCGCTCAAGATTTGGATTCCACCATGGCATTGTTCCTCCCCCCTCCCCCAACAGCCGTAAGCTATGATCCAACCGGAGGCATAATTTCTTTCAGAGAGAGAGAGAGGAGAGAGAGAGAGAGAGAGAACGGGAGAGAGAGAGAAAGAGAGAGAGAAAAAGGAGAGAGAGAAAGAGAGAGAAAGAGGAGAGAAAGAGAAAGGAGAGAAAGAAGAGAGTGAAAGAGGACAGAGGAGAGAAAAAGAGGAGAGAAAGAGGAGAGAGAGAAAGAGGAGAGAGAAAGAAAAAGAGAAAGAGAAAGAGGAGAGAGAAAGAAGAGATAAGAGAAAGAGAAAGAGGAGAGGGAGAGAGAGAGAAAGAGAAAGGAGAAGAGAGAGAGGAGAAATAAAGAGAGAAAGAAAGAGGAGAGAAAAAAAGAAAAAGAGAAAGAAGAGAGCAAGAGAGAGAGAGAGAGAAAGAGGAAAGAGAAAGAGGAGAGAAAGAAAGAGAGAGATAGAGGAGAGAGAAGAGAGAAAGAGAAAGAGGAAAGAGAAAGAGGAGAGAAAGAGAGATAGAGAGAGAAGAGAGATAAGAAAGAGAAAGAAAGAGAAAAAGGAGAGGAAGAGAGAAAGAGAAAGGAGAAAGAAGAGAGAGAGAGGAGGAGAGAAAGAAAAAGATAGAAAGAAAGAGAAAGAGGAGAGAGAGAGCGAGAAAGAGGAGAGAAAGAAAGAGAGGAGAGAGAGAAAGACAGGAGAGAAAGAGAGAGAGAGAGAGGAGAGGAAGAAAAAGAGGAGAGCGAAAGAGAAGCACGTAAAGCACCCGATTTAGAGAAGGAGAAATGGAGGCACGCTGCCTTGCGCAGTTGGCCCTAAGCCAACCTCTGAGGTTTTTTGATGCATGTTTTAGCGCCAATGTGGGATTTATAGGGCTAGAAATGAAAAGGTTTTATCTCCTTCCCCTAAAGCTGCAATTAATTGATCCTGCCCCCCCCCGCCCTCCCAAGGCTAGGGAAAAGGGCCTAGCTGGATCAAGCTCATCCCTGGGATGGGAGACCACCCGGAGATCTGCTGCAGGGAAGACCCCCCCTCCCAAAGGAGCCCCTCTTTGGTGCAGGTGGATTGATGCAACAGGCAGCGGCGGCAGCGGCGGCTGGGGGGGGGTGAATCCCAAGACCTTTTGGGGACCCCCCCACCCCCCCACCCCCCCACCCCCCCAGCTCAGCCTCTCATGGCCGCCCCCTTGCAAACCCATGGCCTGGCCAGCCCGCTTCCCCAACCGGGCGCCCGCGAGGACCGAGGAGGCTGCGTGAGGCGTTTGTCCGCAGGCCGAAGGCTTCGTCTTCCCTCCCCACGGCCCTTCCCTGAAACCCCACCTCACCTGCCCGGCTGAAGCGGAAGGAGCGGAGGAAGGCCAGGCAGTCGCCCAGGCCGGCGCCCAGGGCGAAGGCGCCCTGGAAGGGGCAGCGGCGGAAGAAGAGCTCGAAGGCGGCCGGCTGGCGGTGCCTGCCGGCCCGCCAGTACCCGTAGGCCATGGTGAACTGGTAGAGGTCGGTCAGCAGCGCCATCGAGGAGCCCCGCCGAGACTCCATGGCTCGCTTCTGCGCCCGGCCCGGACGCGCGGGGAAGCCCCGCCCGCCGGAGGGGGAGGCCACGCCCCCTCCGCTCCTCCCTCGCGCGGAGACCGTGGAGCGCCGGAAGGGGAGGGGCCGCTTTCCCGCGCACCGCCCGCCGGGCTCCCGCGCGCGACCCGAGCCTGAGGCGCTGTGGGAGAGGGACCCTGGAAAGCCGAAGGGGTCGGTGGGATAAAGGCGAGACGAGAACAGAAAATAGAACAGAAAACAGGAGAATGAAGAAGAGAGGAATGGAGGAGAATAGAATAAAGATTAGAAGAGAACAGAAAACAGAGAACAGAAAACAGAACAGAATAGGATGATAAAGAAGAGAGGAATGGAGAATAGAAAATAAAAAAGAGAATAGAATAGAAAACAACAGAATGGGATGATAAGAGAGGANGAGAATAGAAAATAAAAAAGAGAATAGAATAGAAAACAGAATAGGATGATAAAGAAGAGAGGAATGGAGAATAGAAAATAAAATAGAGAACAGAATAGAAAACAGAATAGGCTGATAAAGAAGAGAGGAATTGAGAATAGAAAATAAAATATAGAATAGAAAACAATAGGATAGGACAATAAAGCAGAGAGGACTGGAGAAGAAAGAACAGAATAGAAAGAATAAAGATTAGAACAAAATATAGAACACAGAAAAGAATGAAAATTAGCAAAGACTAGAAAACAGAAGAGAACCAAAAACAGAATTAAGATTAGAATAAATAGAAAATAGAATAGAAAACTGAATAGATAATAGAAAACAGAACATAGATAATAGAAGAGAATAATAAAGAAGAGAGGAATGGAGAAGATAGAGAAAAGGATAAGATAGGATAGAATAATAAAGAAGAAACGAGAGGAATGGAAAAGAGAGAATAGAATAAGAGAAGGGAGTAATGAAGAAGAGAAAATAGAAGAATGAAGACTAAATTTTTGTCACTTTGAAAGCTGGTTGATGGTCCCCTCCCCAGGCCATGGCAAAAGATCCTGGGGGGACGGGGGAAGAAGCCCTGGAGACGGTCCCGCCTTCCTTGGGACAAGGGCATCGCGATGGCACCCGGAGCTCCTCGGAGCCCCCCAGGGCTACAGCTGCTCTGTGGGCAGAGTCCCCTGCCGGAAATTCAACAGCTGCACTGACGGATGTGGGAGTGGGATGTGGGCGGTCCAGGGTTCACTGCGCACCTTCCCCTTCCTCCTAGAACCCGGCCTTCTTGAGATGAGATAGTCCTTGACTTAAGACCCCGACATTTTCGATGGCCGTTTGGAGAAATGTGTGAATGCGAGTTGAGTCCCATTTGACGACTTTTCTTGCCACATTGAAGTGAACTAGCACAGGTGTGAAATTCCTCGCAGGGTTGTTTCGAGAATCTGGCTTGTCAGGTTATCAAAGGGGATTACATGACTTCCCCCTAGGACACGGTGGCCGTCATAAACCTGAGTCAGTTATCAAGCAGCTGAATAATAAACCGCAGGAACGCTGCCATGGTGTGAAAAATGCTCAGGATGTGTTTGTAACATCGGTCACTAAACAAGCAGTTTCTAAAATAGGTATTGATTTATGAGAGTTTGATAAAGGCAAGACAAGCAAATAGACATGATAAATTGCA
>BHFT01029710.1:6916-21122 GCA_004320025.1 Laticauda laticaudata | reverse complement strand
TTTTTTCCTGTCCCTTTGTAATTTCGCCGCTCACTTTTCTTTTCTTAAAAATTCCATGTTGCCTTAATCCTGGGATACTTTTGTTTAGTTGTATTGCCCAGTTGTCCCGGTTCAGATGTTATCCACCTCTGTCTTCCCTCCTGCACAACTCTTAATCCAGCTGAGTCCTCCTTTTCGGGGTGGCCATTTTAAACCACCGCTGCAGTCGTCTTCGGGGGTGGGGGGAAAGACCAAGCCCAGAGAAGCGGCTCCCCTCAACCTGGCTTGCGGCTTCCCCTTACTCTGCCGCCCCTCCAAGGCAGCATCATCCCCTAATCGAAATGATCGGGGCTCTCCAACGAAAGAACACGGACCAGAGCCTCAGACAGTCGCGATCTACAGTCTGTCAGCGAGGAGGCTCCGCCTTCTTCTTCAATGTGAGTGATGTTGAGTTGGTCATGTCCAGCCAGTCACATGACAACCAAGCCACGCCCACCAACTAAGCCATGCCCATAGTACTGGTTGTTGAAAAATTTGAATTCCACCCCTGACTATCCAGCTGTGGATAAACCTTCTCTTATCTCACGATTCCCTACGCAGTGTATCTTTGGCCCAGTTCCCCAGGTTCTTCCCACGGACCATTCCATCTATCCAGGATGGAATAAGGCAGGGGTCCCCAACCCACAGGCCACGGCACACTACTGAGCCATGGCCTGTTCAGAACCAGGCCATGGAAGTAGTAGGTGAGCATGCACACACATGTGCAGTTTTACTTGCGCACACAGCAGGCAGGCAAGCATGCATGTGCAGCTCCATTTGTGCAGAAATGGAGCTGCACATGTACCTGCCCATCGCTCATGTCAAACCACCCCCTGTCCCCTGTCCCCCAGCCGATTAGCAAAGCCGGAAATGTTGGAGACCGTTGGTGTAAGGACTCCAGTCTTGGCTAGGGGGTTGCACTAGAACAGGGGTGTCAAACTTGGTTTCATTGAGGGTCTCATCAGGGTTGTGTTTGACCTCATGGGGGATGGGATGGGTTCAGCCAGGGTGGGCATTGCCAGCCTTGATGTCACTCATGTCAGGGGCGCCTGTGGCAGCCCGAGTGCTCTGCCAGCAAAAACGGGCACCCGAGCTCCGTTTTCAGCTGCAGCAGCCTCCTGCAACCCTCTGCCAGCAAAAAACGGAGCTCGGGAGGGCTGTGAGTTCCATTTTTGCTGGCAGAGGCACTGCGGGCCAGTCCTTCACTGTTTCCAGGGTGGCCCTGTGGGCCAGATCTAAGCACCCTATGGGCTGGATCCAGCCCCTGGGCCTTGAGTTTGACACCCCTGCCAGCCCTCTGATGCTAGTTATATCTTCTAACATGAGATCTACGATCAGTTTTCATATTACATCAGAGAGAGGGGGAGGGAGAGGGAGAGAGGGGAGAGAGGGAGAGAGACAGAGAGAAAGGGAGGGAGGGAGACACATCCAGAGAGGAGTTAGACAGAGAGAGGGGGAGGGAGAGAGAGAGACAGAGAGAGAATGGAGGAGAGAGAGAGAGAGACAGACAGACAGACAAAGAGAGAGAGAGAAAGGAAGGGAGAGGGAGAGAGACAGAGACAGTGGAAAGCAGATATACCATTAAGTGCCTCAATTTGAGGAAATGAAGAGCAAGAGAATCTAGGTGAAATCCTCACAGTTAAGAGTGTGAGATCCTTACTAAGTTACAAAGAGCTTAACAACACAGGAGCATGTGAGAATGTCTTCCTTTCCAAGGGAACCAGCCTCTCCCCAACCAGGTGTCCCAGGTTTCAGTTACATCTCACCCCCACCTCTTTTTACATTATTTTGAGTGTTCCTGGGAACATGTGCGGGTTTCGGCAAGACCACAGCACTGGAATTTAAAACAAAACGGTGATAGCTACATTAAAGCTAAGTGATTTTTTTATATTATTAAAATGTCCAGGGATGTGACCTAGTTTTTGCAGGATCTATTATAACAGATGTTTTGCTCCTTTGCCAGCTACACTTTTAAGAGAGCAATTGCTACTAATCCTGTGGCGCTCTCTCTGTCTGTCTGTCTGTCTGTCTCTCTCTCTCTGTCTCTCTCTCTCTGTCTCTCTCTCTGTCTCTGTCTCTGTCTCTGTCTCTCTCTCTCTCTCTCTCTCTCTCTCTCTCTCTCTCTGTCTCTCTCTCCTCTTCTGGAGATTGTCTCTTTTCCACCAAGGATCATTCATTAGATCCTCATCAGCCAACATTCAGAACATAGAATAACAGAGTTGGAAGGGACCTTGGAGGCCTGCTAGTTCAATCCCGATAAGAGGGAGACCTCGACATACAAACGCAATTGAGCCCAAAATTTCTGTTGCTAAGTGAGCTTTGCCCCATTTTTATGACATTTCTCAGCACCGTTGTTCAGCAAATCACTGCAATTGATAAGTTGGTAACATAGTTGTTCAGTGAATCTGGCTTCCCCATTGACTTTGCATGTCAAAAGAGGATCATGTGATCTCCCTGGGACCCTGTAACCATCATAAATATGAATCAGTTGCCAAGCATCCAAATTTTGATCCACGGCGATGCTGTAATGGTCATAAGTGTGAAAAACAATCCTAAATTGCTTTTTTCAGTGCTATTGTAATCAGTGGTGAGATTCAAATTTTTTTACTACTGGTTCTGTGGGCATGGTGGGTGTGGCAGGGGAAGGTTATTGCAAAATCCCCATTCCCTGCCCACCCCACTAACCCGCTTTCCAGCTCCATTCTCCTGTGCAGGGCAACAAAAGAAGGCCCAACCTATCAGCTGGGACTCAATGGGAGGCAGAGAAGAGATGGAGTTGGTAGGGCCAGTCAAAAGTGATATTTGCCAGTTCTCTGAACTCCTCAAAATTTCCCCTCCCCATTCTCCAGAACTGGTCAGAACCGGCTGAATACCACCTCTGATTGTAATTTTGAATAGTCACTGAAATAATTGTTGTAAGTTGAGGGCTACTTGTATTTTTATAATTATTAGATATACTCTGTGAACTGCTAGGGTTGGTCTGCCTTCGCCCACTTCCCACCCACCAGGAAGGAAGGAAGGAAGTAGCCCTGGTAGTGCAGTGGTTAGAAGGCAGTATTGCAGCTAAACTCTGCCCACAGCCAGGAAGTTCGATCCTGACTGGCTCAAGGTTGACTCAGCCTTCCATCCTTCCGAGGTGGGTAAAATGAGGACCCAGATTGTTGGGGGCAACAGGCTGACTCTGTAAACCACTGAGAGAGGGTTGTAAAGCACCGTGAAGCAGCATATAAGTCTAAGTGCTATTGCTATTGCTATTGCTATTGCCCTTCCTTCCTTCCTTCCTTCCTTCCTTCCTTCCTTCCTTCCTTCCTTCCTTCCTTCCTTCCTTCTATCCATCCTTCTGAGGTGGGTAAAATGAGGACCCAGATTGTTGGGGGCAAGAGGCTGACTCTTTAAACCACTTAGTGAGGGCTATGAAGCAGTATATAAGTCTAAATGCTATTGCTGTTACTACTATATACTCCAGAGGAAGGAAGGAGGGAAGGAAGGAAGACAAGGAAGGAAGGAAGGAAGGAAGGAAGGAAGGAAGGAAGGAAGGAAGGAAGGAAGGAAGGAAAACAAGGTGAAGGAAGGAAGCCATGGTGGCACAGTGGTTAGAATGCTGTATTGAAGGCTAATTCTGCTCATTGTTAGGAGTTTGATCCTGACTGGCTCAGAATTGACTCAGCCTTCCTCCTTCCGAGATCGCTAAAATGAAGATCCAGATTGTTGGGAGCAATATGCAATATGCTGACTCTGTAAACAGCTTAGAGAGGGCTGGAAAGCACTGTAAAGTGGCATATAAGTCTACGTGTTATTGCTATTGCTATCAGATGCTCCAATTTCATTCGCCTCTTTGCTCTCTGGAAAAGATCCCCTCCCTTCTGCAGTTCCAAATGTCGTTCCTCCACACTCTCCCTGCAACAGTTTGCTGTTCCTTGGGACCAGAGGTGGGATTCAGCTGGTTCTGACCAGTTCTGGAGAACTGATAGTGGAAATGTTGGGTAGTTTGGACAACCAGCAAATCCCACCTCTGATTGGCCCCGCCACCATCTCTTCTCTTCCTCTCAGCGAGTCCCAGCTGATCGTCTGGGCCTTCTTTGGTGGCACTGCGCAGGAGAACAGAGCTGGAAAGCAGGTCAGTGGGTTGTGGAGGGAAGGGGGATTTTGCAGTATATCCTTCCCCTGTCACGCCCACCAAGCCATGCCCACAGAACCAGTAGTAAAAAAAATTGAATCTCACCATTGCTTGGGACTTCTTCTTTTGTTTTAGTTTGATTTACTGAAACCTCAGCCATTGCATCACAAGGGAACTTTTCCAGAAGGCTTTTTCAGATTAGGAGCTGTTGACAGTCAAGGCTGTGTTGGAGGGATGGAAAAAGGTGCCCCAGAAACCAATATCAGAGTTGTATTCCCACCCAGCCCCACTGCCAATAATAAAGTAAGCTGCAAAGTACGCAAAGAGGAATCTGAATGTATTTCTCAGGCACTGTGGGAAAAAGGAGTGGAAAAATATCCCTTTCTTTTATGTAGAATAAGGGCATCTGCAAGTGCAGTAAAAATACTCAAAGGAGGACATGGACTGTGTAATTTAACACACACACCTTTTTTAATGTACAATTGTGCAGTCATGGATGCCATCTTGGCTTTTTGGACTAGTCCCTGAAGTGCTCCCACAATGGCAATAGCACTTAGACTTGTATACTGCTTCACAGTAATTTTACAGTCTTCTCTAAGTGGTTTACAGACTCAACATCTTGTCCCCAACAATCTGGGTCCTCATTTCACCCATCTTGGAAGGATGGAAGGCTTAGTCAACCGTAAGCTGGGTGAAATTTGAACTGTTAAATGAATATCAGAACTGATGAAGCTTCTTGGATTGAGAAGTGAAACTTTTTTTTCCTACTTCTTCAAAGAAAAAACAAACCAGTTGCCTTTTGAAGAAGAAAAAAAAACCCAAGGGTGGGATTCAACCAATTCGCATCTATTCGCTAAAACTGGTTGTTAACCTTCTAAGCAGTTCGGAGAACCGATTGTTAGAAGAAATTACTGGCCTAATCCTGTAAGGAAGGCAGGAAGGAAACATTCTGGTGTTGCTTGCAGAAACTGCCTCTCCATTAACCCTGATTACATTCTGGGCAGGACTAGACTTCCTGTCTCAGGAACTTTTCTGGAGTTTTTTTCCCTTCCTTTCTGGTACTTTGCTTGTGTGGAGTGACCATTCGAAGTTACAATGGCACTGAAAAAAGTGACTTATGACCATTTTTCACACTTACAACTGTTGCAGCATCCCCACAATCATGAGAGGCCAGGCGAGGAGATGTGTGCCTCGATGTAAGTGATATTGAATTGGCCACGGCGAGCTAATAACATGACCACCAAGCCATGTCCACCCAGTCACATGACTATCAAGCCATGCCCACCACCAAAGCCATGCCCACAGAACCGGTTGTTAAAAATTTAAATCCCACCCCTGAAACCCACCTTTGAGATGATTGGGAATGTTGGGAATTTTTCAATTTTGTTTGTGTATATAGATATAAATGGATAAAATATATGCTTTCTGGAGCAATGCCATGAAAAAATGGTCTCTAACTCCATATAAGTACTGTACACAGCCTTGTCTTTTGGCTTATAACTGCTGAAACCACAAAAAGTAAATTTAGTACTCTTCCTCCTTGTGGCATATAGTCCAAATTTCAGAAATCACTTGGCACTGAAGTCAATTATACACCTGCATGTCTGAAAAATAGAACCTCCCACATTGCTGAGCACCTGAATGCTAAATCAACTGAATAATTATTTCAAAATAATTATTTTGACAGATAAACTGCTTCCTAGCTGTGGGTGAAGAGCTGCCCTACTGAAAACATTTGCCTCTTGGTTTGAACTTACATGGTCCATAAATATTTTTGATGAAAATTGAGGGTACTCAGCTCAGCTACATACCCTGGGGAAATAATAGTCCCACTTGGGTTGGCTGACTGGAAGAGCACAATGCAACATCTCACAAATATCCTGAGCAGATAAACAATTCATCTCACTCTGAAAACAGCAGCAAACCTCTTTGCTGAGAAACCAAATTGGAGATATGCAGTCTTCCAAACGGGTATGAATTGGTTTGAGTTATTGTGATGGGAGACAAATTCTGGCTCAATTCAGACAGAAATGACAACTAGCATTGAGGTCCTACACAACTTCTTGTCCTCAAATTTTCACAGCTGGTAGGACAATTTCGATAGCCTCTCTCATGACATGATAGGACTACAGTTAAAGTGTAAAGAATGTAATAATAAATTCCACTAAACTCTGGTTTGAAGTCTGTGTTACTTTGGAATTAAAGACAAGAGATAAATGATTTAGTGCCCTGCCTTTTCTTTTTTATATACATTTTTTATAAAACATATAAAAACACTGAACATGGTGGAGTCATTTTGACATAACTTTTTGTCATCAATCTAGTGAAATATAGAATATAAATCTTATATACACAGATGTCCTCTTAACAGCTCTTTTCATTCTTAAACCCTTCCTTTCTGTCCCCACCAATAGTAAAATCTATTCCAAATTATATAATATTCTGATTCATAGTAAAATCTATTCCAAATTATATAATATTCTGATTCATCCTTACTTTTCATTTCTAGTGTTAGCCTAACCATTTCAGGGCACATCAGAATTTTATTCATTACTTCATCTTCACTAGGAATTTCTTTCTCTTTCCACTTCTGGGGAAATACCATTCTTGCTGCAGGGATGATGTGTATTATCAAATATAACTCTTTCTTATTATATTTTTTTGGTTTGGAGTCTGTGTTACTTTGGAAATAAAAGGCAAGAGATAAATGATTTAGTGCCCTACCTTTCCCATGGCAGTTAAATCTCAAGCTCTTGATATAAAGTATGATGTTATTACCCAACAAGGTAACATCATCAGTATAATAGAGGTAGAATGCAAAGAAATCACTGGATTGTTCCTTTCACAAGTAGATCTGGTTGCTTGTACCTGACTCAGGTTGGTGGAATAGAATTTGATGTAGAATGTTTCATTTTTCAACAATTTTTGAAGGCTGGAATTTTACAACAACAAAAACAACAACTTTAGCAATGCCATCAATAAAGAACAACTTTTCTTTTGGTCCTGGACATTATTTACTTAATTGCTTTATTTAACTTACAGGGCTGCCTACAAGCAGGTGGGCGACCCACACACACAAAAACCTAACTGGATACCCAGAAAACAATCCAAATAAAGGGAACCAATTATAAAAAAAAACTTAATAACAACATCTGCTTGATGAAACTATCTGAACTCTCATAATTATAGTACTGGTAAAACATTTGGCAGTGTTCCTTATATATGTTGGGTTTCAGTCTGACAACAGTAATGATGCAGGAAAAAAGTGCCTGATCTTTCTAAGAAGGGATAAAATTCTGGTGCTTTGTCTCTTGGGTGGAATATGAATTTCTTATATTGCTATAATATATCATCATCATCATTTTAGCCACTCAGGAGGCTGTGAGTTCGATCCTAGGTAGAGGCAGGTATTTCTCTCTCTGGGCATCATGAGAATATATCTGCTGAACAAAACTCCACATCGGTGACAGGAAGGGCATCTGGCCAGTAAACACTCAGCTGCATTCAGTTGCCCAGACTCCACCCTCCAAGGAATTATGGGATCATTAAAAGATTATTATCATTTTAGCCATGATCTATCTATTGCAGGATGAAGGCCTCTTCTGCATGCTTCCAACCCACCAAATGGTCCTGAACTTTCTTTTGCCAATTGGGCTCACCATGCTTGCTGATGTTGTAGATCCATCCTGTTTTAGTTCATGTATGTATGTATGTAAAAACATAGAATAGAGTAGAGTAGAGAAGAATAGAATAGAATAGAATAGAATAGAAAATAGGAATAGAATAGAATAGAATAGAATAGAATAGAAAATAGGAATAGAATAGAATAGAATTTTATTGGCCAAATGTGATTGGACACACAAGAAATTTGTCTTGGTGCATATGCTCTCAGTGTACATAAAAGAAAAGATACATTTGTCAAGAATCGAGAATCATAAGGTACAACACTTAATGATAATCATAGGGTACATTAAGCAATCAAATCATACTAGGAAACAGTCAATATAAATTGTAAGGATACAAGTGACAAAGTTACAGTCATACAGTGACAAGTGGGAGGAGATGGGTGATAAGGAATGATAAGTTCAATAGTAATATTAGTGCAGACTTTGAACAGTGTTGAAGGAATAAAATTTTCAGCAGAGTGATGGCATTCGGGAAAAAACTCTCCTTGTGTCTAGTTGTGCTGGTGTGCAGTGCTCTATAGTGTCGTTTTGTGGGTAGGAGTTGAAACAGTTTATGTCTGGGATGTGAGGGGTCTGTAGATACTTTCTGTAGATAGATAGATAGACAGATAGATAGACAGACAGACAGACAGACAGACAGATAGATAGAGGGGGGGATGATAGATAAATAGAGATAGATAGGTAGATATAGATATAAATAGATATATAGATATAGATGTGTCTGTGTAACATAGTGGCAAAGAGGCTTACTTTATACACTTTCCCAGCTTCTCAAGCTTGTATGAAAGGGCATTAGATGTTGTTCTTGATTGTCAGCGCTGAGGTGTAAAGGATTATGGAGGTGACCTTGGAGATGGAAACTCAGAATAATCTCATTTTGTTGAATATCAGAGGGGACAGAGAGAAATTTGGACAGGCTTTCAAGATCGATGGCAGTCCTTCAAAATGAGCCAGGTCAAGAAACAGGCTTAGCAGGGATTTCAGGAATATCCTGAAACAACATAATCTCTCCAAATGAAGGTGAGGTTATTTTGAGATTCTTCCTCACCCTTCTGTCTTTCTAAGGACTGTGTAATAGTTTTGTAATACTTTTAACAGCTCTTTCATTCTTCTCCAAGGTTATCTCTATGTTCTTTTACACAAGGAAATGTCAAGTCCACATATCTGGAAGAGAACTTCCAAACATCATTTGGGTTTAACTCATTTTTTATAACCTACACTAGAATTTCCCAATCTGCTGTTTTCCATGTTCCATCAGATGATTTGATGCTTCTGGATTATCAAATTATCTGGTTCTTCCAGATTACCAGAAATTAGAATTCCTAGTAACAATGGCTATGCTGGCTGAAATTCCAGGAACTATAACTCCCATGTACCTGGGGACAATAAACTGGGGAAGATTCCTCCACATTAATCGGTAATTGTTTATCAAGGTTTAAGCTGGTGATCTTTGTCATACATCCTTGGAGAGGCCAACATTGAACTTGGGACCTTGTTAACCTTTCCTTGGGCAGGAGGAAGGGGAAGAGAAAATCCTTTGCCCAGTTTGAGCTCTCCCCAGAAGTGCCACTGATGTAGCATGAATTCCTCTCCAACTTTTTCCAAATGCCTTTTCGAGTACAGTAGTTATTAATAGCTGCTTAACCTTGAATGTGGTGGTGTGTTGATGATTAATTTTCTCCTGTTTAAAAAAAAAAAGAACAAAGAAAGGAAAACCCTTCTAGGAAAGAAGTGTAAATCTCATTAGGATGCTGTTCTGGTCCTTGTGTAGAGTTGTTATTTTATAAATAAAATTGTGGGTGTTTTGAGCACAGTCAAACTATGGAGGTGGATTTCCAGAGGGATCCTGGAATCAGGAAAAGCATTTGGTTATGACCACAACTGAGCCCAAAATTTATGTTGCTAAGTGAAACAATTGTTAAGTGAGCTTTGCATCATTTTATGACCTTTCTTGCCTCCATCATTAAGTGAATCACTGCAGTTGTGAAGTTAGGGCCATGGTTGTTAAGTGAATCTGGCTTCCCTGTTGACTTTGCTCGTCAGTAGTTCACAAAAGGGGATCATGTGATCCCGGGACATTGGTGCAACTGACATAATGACATGCCAGTTGCCAAGCACCTGAATTTTGATCATGTGACCATGGGGGGGTGGTACTGCCATGATTATGTGAAAAATAATCACAAGTCATTTTGAACACTCATGAAACAAATGTTGTAAGTCCACATCTCATTTATTAGGGAGATTTACATGCAATATACCTGTTGCTCTATGTTCAGAGACAGGATGTTTGAAGTTTAAAAAGCACAATATTTTTTTCTTTTTTCTGAGTTTCTGTGGTTCATTTTTATCATTTTCTCCAACCACTTGCGTATTTCAGCCAGTATCTTCTAGCTTCTATGCATGTCCACCACATACGGTAATATGATCCAGGTATCTGATGACATTTCCAACATTTCGCCTATTTATCTTTAAACTTCTTTGCTATTCTTGCTGGAGGTTGATGCCACCTGTAAAACATCTTATACAAATTCTCTTTATAGGCCGCTGACATTGGTAGTTTATGATTTCTAGTCCGTAGTTTCTGCCATTTATCCAAATCTATCCCATATCCAAAATTTTCCCCCATGTAATCATTGTTTCTTTAATTTGCTCTTCTTCAAATTTCACTCCTAATAAATAACCATATAATTTTTAATCATCCTCTCTTCAGTACCTGTTAAGATTTTATCTAGCTCAGTTAATTCTTTACAAACCCATCCATCTATCTTTTTCATATCTTGAATGTATTTGCAAATACGAATACCAATTCATATTCATCCCTTGTTGCTCTAATTCTTACTTTGTTTTAAGTTCACCATTTTCATTTAAGATTTCCTTGTGTCTAATAATACGTTTCATTTTAAAAACATTTGGATATGCAAACATCTCTATTGTTGATAACCAGACTGATATTTTCATATAATGGTACTCCCTTATTTTCTCCCATATTGTTAATATCCCTTATATAATGTCTCCGGAAATATACATGTGCCTTACTTTCATTGTACCGTAAAAACACATGCCACCCCAACTGCAAATGATGACCTTCCAATGTTAACAGTCTAACATTTTTCAGTACAATCCATTCTTTCATCCACATCAATGTTACTGCTTGATAGTACTGCAGGCTATTTCTGCTGACTGCTGGCTGCCTGCAGTTCAAATCTCACCAGGATCAAGGTTGACTCAGCCTTCCCTCCTTCCGAGGTTGGTAAAATGAGGACCCAGATTGTTGGGAGCAATAGGCTGACTCTGTAAACTGCTTAGAGGGGGTTGTAAAGCACTATGAAGTGGTATATAAGTCTAAGTGCTATTGCTATTGCTTACAGAGAAAAAATACAATCCTTTTTATTTTAAAAGGAGGCGATTGTTTCTTGCTTGTCTTGATAACTGTCTTACAGTTCCTAGGAAACAAAAAATGTAAAAGGACCACAACATTTTGCTTTACATGTTGTTCTTCCCCCAACATTTTAAAAATTAAATTCAATATATTCCAGAACACGCCTGTCCACCCGGCTGGGGGTTTGCAGCATTCCTTAAATTTGGTTTGGAAGCTAATGAGACTTGAGCAACCAAATTACGTTGAGAAGATGATAGGATTCGACATGGAGCCCCTCTGCACGCCACACCACGCCACACAGAATGATTGCCTCTGAGCTGCTCTCTTAATTCTTAGAATAATGATTTTCATATACAAAACTCTCAGATTGAATTTGCATGGCTAATTAAATAAAGAACTACCCAAGGCAAATGACGATCTCGCAAAAAAATGCATCCCAGAGGTCTGAAAAAGATGTCTGGAAATCAAATTGATGCTTCACCATCTGGGTTGGGAAGAGAACAGCCTCTGCTGCAGTTCACATACACTCTGTGTGTGTGCGTGCGTGTGTGTGTATCTCTTTTTGGAAACAACTTCAACTGCAAAAAAAGAGTCCTGTTTCTGGTCCCTTTAATGACAAAGTTTGTAAAGGAGAACTAAGTGCATCTACATCCATATATGCTTATTCATAACATGCATGCTATGCTATCATAGTTACTGTCAGACTTGTCCCAGTCTGATGCCTTAGAAAAGAAAAACCCTCGACTCCATTTGATTGAAGCACAAGGTACTTTTACTACCCGTGTTTCTCATATAATAAGGCCGGGTCTTATTTTTTTTTGAGCCCTGAAAAAATGGCTAGGCCGTCTTTTTGGGGGTGACTTAATTCCCCCCCTTGCATCTTCGGGCGGGCGGGTGGCGATGGCTTGGATGTTGACCTCGGCGTTGGTGGGGCACTTCGTATTGGGGTTCAACACAGGCAGCACCATATCCGGGAATGCAACAAAAGTACTTCCAAACAGCAAGCCCCTCCCCCACCCCACCCCCCATTTTACATGTTTTAATATAGGCCTTAATTTGGGGGGAGGGGCTTAATTTCATTTCATGCCTATAAAACATGCTGGGACTTCCTATTGGGGGAGGCCGTATTGTTGGAGAAACAGGGTAAAAGATGCTGGTTGCAGCAAAGTCAGGTGGAATCTGAATTTCCGGCACATCAATATAAAACTATTTCTTTCACTCTCCATCCCTCCCCCCACGACCAGTCCAAATCCAGCCAAAGCAATGCCGCTGAGATGTTTTGTGAATGTGTTTGTGCTGGTAAATTTCCACGCTCAGTGTAAATAATCTTGAAGATGCTTGGCACGAACTGGTTCCATGTAGTTCTGCTCTCATACCAACTCCCTAATTCCCACAATAGATGTACACAGATTTATTGCTCATTTGTTCCCCCCTTCCACATCCCTCCCCCCTAGTCCTTTGATGGCAAGGGCTGCCAGCGCCCCCTGAGTTCCATTTTCACTGGCAGCGGTTTGCAAGAGGCCGTCATGACTGAAAATGGAGCTTGGGAGCCCGTTTCCCCGGGCAGAGCGATCTGGCCACAAGAGCCCTCAACATGAGTGAAGTCAAGCTGGCCATGCCCATCCTGGCCACACACACACACACACGAGATCAAACACAACTCTGATGCGGCCATCAATGAAATCGAGTTTGACACCTTTGTCATAGATGGAATCCTTGAAGAATTTCAGAAATTCATTAGAGACTCTCCCAACTGTTTCATTTACAATCCCAGTTTTCCATTACTCTATTCTCCCCCTGCCCAGGTTTCTTCCTTTATCATCCCAAGCTACAGTGTGGTCATCACAGTGCTGGGAATATCTGCTTCTGGTTTTAAATTATATTAGTTCTCTTGGTGGGTAGCAGAATCTCAAACTTGCTTCAACCACCATAACCAGCTTGCACCTTTGGCAAGTTTCCCTCCTCAAAATTTCAGGAGATGGAAGACTCTTAAATAGCCATAGCTATAATGAGATCTTCCCGATGTAGAACATTGAATCATAAGGCTGGAAGGGACTTTAGAGGTCTTCTTGTCCCAGGAGCCTGTCCATCTACTTTTGAAAATCTCCAGTGCTGGAGCACCCACAGTTGGAAAGGCAAACTATTTCACTGATTCGTTGTTCTCACTGTCAGGAAATTCCTCCTTAGTTCTAATATGGATCTTTCTTTGATAAGTTTCTATTACTTCTTGTCCTCCATCTGGTGCTTTGGAGAAAAAGTCGATCCCGTCTTCTCTGTGACAGTCCTTCAAGTACAGGATGACAGTTATCATGTCACCCCAATCCTTCTCTTCCAAAGCCTAGACAATAGAATTTCTGTTCTGTTCTGTTCTGTTCTATTCTATTCTATTCTATTCTATTCTAATTCTATTCTTCATTCCAGTATCTATTCTATTCTATTCTATTCTATTCTATTCTATTCTATTCTATTCCATTCCATTCCATTCCACTCCACTCCACTCTACTCTACTCTATTACCATTTACTGGGCTTGGCTGATTGGGTCAGTGTGGCTGACTGGGTGGGCGTGTCTGACTAGGTGGGCATGGCCATCTTGACACCATTCACTGGGCATGGCTGAACTGGGTGGGTGTGACTGACTGGATGGGTGTGGCTAACTGGGTGGATGTGGCTGACTGGGTGGGTGTAGCTGACTGGGTCGGCATGGCTGACTGGGCATGCATGGCCAGCTTGACACCACTTACTGGGCTTGGCTGACTGGGTGGGTTGTGCAAAAAATAGATCTATATTACCATCTTTGGTGAGTACACTGAATCAGCTAATTCTTTCGGTTAAAGGTTTTTTGAAAAAAAAATTCAAATATATTTCACAAGGATTTTCACCATTCATTTTTCTCAGGCATGGAACACAGCAACTGCTCTGTATCTAATTGCAAAATACTAGCAACCCAAATCTCATTTCTTCCCTTCCCTTCCCTTCTCCTCTCCTCTCTTCCTCCCCCCCCCCCC
>BHFT01029709.1:0-16368 GCA_004320025.1 Laticauda laticaudata | reverse complement strand
CAATCCAATGCTTACTTTAGTTGACCAATCAGATTTGCATGTTTTGGAGTAACCCAATTTGCATACAGAACAAAATCTACCTTGGTATTTTGTTTTAGATGTGTTATGAACAAATGTCAGGAGTCCCAGTTCAGAGAACAGAACAATCATGCATGCACCATTGACTTAGCAGATCCAGAAAGGCGTTGACATAGGAGCTTCTCCTGTGGGATACCAGGAAACCTCTCTTGAATAATTTTCAGGGAATAACACATTTTGAAAAAGGCATGCACCGAGCAAATGTTATTAAAACGATAAAAAGCTGGAGTGAACTTTCCATTTGGATTTCTGATTGAATAGCAACAGGTGGTTGGACTAAAATCATTTTGTGTACTGATGCTGTTTTACAATTTCTTTGATTTTGCATTTCCATCAGATGCCCTTAAAACTGGAGAAGGTTGCAAATCATTAAATTTGATTCCAGTGAAATTAGCTCCACGGAGTGATGTCAATTATGCACTCTTAAGGGCCCTATAGTACAACTTCTGGATAATATAAATGCTTTCACCAATATGCAAACCTGCTTTGCCAAATCTGAGGTTTGGAGAATTACTCCCAGCTTTGATTTATTCTGTGGTATTTGGAACAGAAGGTGGAATGGCACCAGTCTTTCTCAGGAATTTAGATTATACATTTCACAGTGATGAACTTCTTTATAGATACACTTGTTTTTCCCTGGAAAATTTAGAAAGAATCACCCACTAGATACCAGTGCCTTAAAATGCCAGCTTCTAAGGGTTTTTCATTGCTTAGATTTTTATGTTTTTGAACAGTAAAAGTACTTAAAAAGTACTTTTAAAAGTACTTAAAAGCAGATATAGGTAGATCTTCTGTGTGGGTATATTATGCCATGTGGCAAATCTGTGGCCCACATCCTACTATATATGGCCACTTCTATAGAGATCTTCATGGAACCTCTCAGTTGCTTCTGGTCTCCTGACTATCTGACTGGAAAAAGCAACCAAGACTTGCATTTGGAGTAATCTTCACTTTATTCCATTAACCAAGATACATGCAACAGTGAGTATGGATAATTCCAAGTAAAGCCAGTGCTGAAAACCACTGCCTCTCAGCACCTTAAATATCCTAGCACCTTAAATATCCTAGCTCCACCCCTCCCACTCATCCAAGCCGCCTAACATCTGCTCTATCCTTACACTAACATCTGGCCCACCTCATCTTTTATGTATGTCTTCCTAGCTCTTCCTTTACCCGTGCACGTGCATCCCTCCTTTACTTCCCCATGAGTGTGCACAACAACCTTGTGTGTGCCCATCCCCATGTCTGTTCCATTCCGGTCTTCACCATCTGTTCCATCCATTGTGCTGTCTATTCATCTCTGCTCTCAATAGTCCTCTTGTCATCCCCTGATGTCAGCCTCAGTTTGACTGTCATCTGGCAGGTGGGATTCAGCTGGCTTTTGGGAACCTCACTGCAGGATAGCAGAGCTGTTGTGGAGTATGTCGAACCGGTGCCAAATGAGGCACTCATGCCAGCAGCATCAGAGGTGGGTGGTAGGTCTTTCCACTGCCCAACATTGGTGTCCAGAGTGTGTTGTGCTCATGTCAGCGGTGTCAGAGGTGGCTGGTAGATCTTTCCACTGCCCAACTTCGGGCTCTGGAGTGTGTTTAACCTTTCATGGCCTTATTTAACCTTTCATGGCCATTCAGGTGAATTCTATGTCTGATCTGTTATAAAAATGCCAAAATAAGATATGGTTACTAAATTTACATTACGAGCATCATGGGATCATTTAATTAAGATACCAGCCTAGTTAATGAAATATAAATAATAGAACAACATTTTAATCTCTTTTAAACTCAATATATTAAGTAGAATTGATAAAGGTTACATGCACTTATCTGTGTTGCTTTCTTTTTTAAAAAAATCCTCAGTCTAGTAGACTGCATAAAACCTTAACTCAAGTTTTACTTTAAAATGGATTTATACAACATTACTTCACATGCATTCTCAATATCCATCTAACTGGTTTTACTGTACAGCTTTTCATTCAGATTTAAATATTACTGTTTGTTATGTTTCTGTTGATATCTTTTTCTGTTGGTCAAGACCACAGTAAAGGTTTGATTTGAATGCTGACTTCAAATTGTTTTCTGTGATTCACAGAATTTGGACAATCCAACCTGGATCCTAAAACATGATGTATTATTGCCTTACTTGCTAAATAATGTGGCCACCAAAATGATGTTTATATCTGTTTTTTTAAGTTCATAACTTTGGAGTGTAAATTTAGAATCCCAAAGGTGCTTTTTCAAAAGACAACTTGTTAAGATATACATAATTAAGAGCTGACCAGCAGCAGTAAGACTGATGTAATGTCAGGCTGATGCAAGAAAGATGAATCAGCATTGGTATTGCCTTTTTAAGACTATGTATGGGTCCACCTCTTTAAGAGGTGTCTATATAAAGGCAGCCATTAGAGGGAGAGTTCTCTCTCCTTATGTCTGGTATCCATTGCAGAGTTCTCCATGTAGAGTTAAGAAGATTGCTTGCTTGTAAGGTATTTGCCTACCACATATATTTCTGTATATGTCTTGTATATAAACCACTGTTAAATATCTAAGCCTCTGTGTGCTATGTTTTGCTCCTGGGTTATTTCATAATAGTAGTCATGCTGCAAATGCTCTGACACAGCATTTTTGTTTTGCTCAAAAATGTTTCACTTCTCATCCAAGAAGCTTCTTCAGTTCTGATTAACTGAAGTAGCTTCTTGGATGAGAAGTGAAACATCTCAAGGATAAACAAAGCACCTTCAGGATAACCATAACCTGGGTGACTGAGAATCTCCATAGACATAAATTTGGAGTAATTTAGAGTGAATCTTCCTTCTTCAAAATACATTGCAAAGGATTGTAACACCTTTTTGGGTCCTGACGTCAGAAACACAGAATGACAGTGTCATTGGCATACATTCTGGGTGGAAACTCATAATTGACCAAAAACAGGGCATAGCAATGTATATTTCTAAGGACCTGGATTTAAGAGTTTAAATAAAAGGCTAAATTGGAAAGGAGTCAGTAGACACACCACCCTGTTACTTCAAGATATGCATTCCATGGGTCCTGCAGTGGTCTATAAAAAAATTATTTTCATGCA
Organism: Laticauda laticaudata; assembly: GCA_004320025.1. NCBI lineage: Eukaryota > Metazoa > Chordata > Lepidosauria > Squamata > Elapidae > Laticauda > Laticauda laticaudata. Next base: position 13,212 of record BHFT01029709.1, on the reverse strand, counting down.
GCTTCCATATCTAAAAAACAAGATCTCTGATCTGTCATTATGGCTTCCCACAATTTGCCTGGGATAGTCCCAAGGGGGATTTGAGAATTATGAATATGGTATGTTGGGCTCCTTGTGGACTGTGTGTTTCTACCAGATAATGAAGTATAAGGCAACACACAATTTTAAATCTAGCCGTTTCAAAATCACCTTTTTTTTTTTCATTTTTCCCTTACTGTGTCATCCATTACCCCTAGTTCATTATTAACAATATTTACCTGCAACAAATGGCAGGTAATTTATACACTTACACACTTTCACACCACTGAGTAGGAACCCCAAACCTGTAGTGATAGCTTTCCAACCTTACTGACATGCGTCAGGGAAATCAGGAGATTCGGGCACTTCAAATGACTATAAAGATTTATTGCAAGCATAAGCTCTGTACAAGAAGGTTAAGAGAAATGAGCGGGGAGATAAAAAAGGCATTCAAGGTGGAGTTAGATCTCTTGTGGGTGTACAGGTACTTATGACTGATGGAACGTTTGATTCCTCCCTCAGGTTCAACCTGATTGTCTCCCACAATTAGATAGTGTCCATTCCTCTAAAGCAGGGGTCCCCAAACTTGGCAACTTTAAGACTTGTGGACTTCATCTTCCAGAATTCTCCAGCCAGCTGGAGAATTCTGGGAGTTGAAGTCCACAAGTCTTATTAAAGTTGCCAAGTTTGGAGACCTCTGCTCTAAAGGATGGGACAGAGCTGAGGAAATCAGTGTAAATTTGCAGCAAATAGAAAGCCTGATCACAATATTTTGCAGGAGAAATAGAACATTTATTATTGTTGCCTGCATGTAGTTAGTTTTATTTCTTTAATCAATGGATAAAGTAACTTTTACGGATAAAGTGTTTTCATTTGAATATGTCAGTGTTTGCGGGGGGGGTTGGGGGGGTTGTTTTGTTTTTTGCTTTGTCTGCATTTTTTTTTAACACATAATTTGACTTTATCACTGTACTTTTAAATGCACTTGTCTTATAATGCAGATCCTGAAAATGCATAAGATTGAAGCTGATAAACAATGTCAAACCACTTTGCTAAGTGTAGAAGCAGATGGGAGATTTAAGCTCTGATATGCCTGTTAGACTATGAGATCAGGTTAGCCCATATTAGAATATGAACATTTTCCACCTCATCCATTCTCCCGATTTATCCATTACCATCTAGGTTTGAATCAAATTCTGAATCAAATTCTGCTAAAATGGTGATGGCTAAAGATGTAAGAAAACCTAAATTCCATGCTAGGCAGCTGGACAAGTTATTTATAAATACAGCCCTATTATCTGCAGGGATGCTGACTATGATGCAAGTGTAAAGCATTAAATAGCTGAATTCAAAGTATTACTGTGAGTGTGTGTGTGTGTGTGTGGGGAAACATTTAAGGACCCTCATTAATCTTCCTTTCATTCTGTCGTGACAGTTCAGAAATTTAGCATCTGTCACAGCTCACCTACTTCTGTGGCATTTATTTTGTCTTGAAGGTGGGTGACAGCATTTTGCTTCCTCACTGCATATATTAATCTGTAATGGTGCACCTGCCAGTTTAAATTGCAGCTGTTAAAGTATTTGATGGTAATACCTCTTCATTAACATACTGCTGACTAAAACACCTAAAGAACATCTGGCGAACGCTTCCTCAGCCATATGAACAGTCAGTCAAGAAAACCTCTTTGTAACTGGGAACATAATTCAGAGTCACTGTAAATCAAAGCTGATTTCTCAACAAAGGAAGGCTGATAGTTGTGCTATTCATTAAGTGTGTTCTGTTTTTTTTTTTTTTTAATTTAGATGTGTGTCACTGCATGGTCTAAACTTAACTGTTGACTCATAAATGTAGTGATGCTTATTTCAGCAGAAGTTACTCTTTGAGGTTATTGTTGTGCCTTCAATGGAAACAGTGGAACTACAGTGGAAATACGTAAGATGCTGCTTCTGCTATTTTTGATAACTATATTGCAATAGTTGGAAATAAAAGGATCACAAAAAGGAAGTAAAAATGACTTTCAAACAGAGAACAAATATGGGAAATAGCAGTTGTAATGGTACCAACAATGGTTAGTGAACATGGTGCTATACTAAAAGATCTGGGAAAGCACTTGGATTCAAGAATGAATAGAATCTCAACTTATCCATTACAACTTTTACATTACTTCGCATAATATAGTGAGTGTATAAAATCACCCATCTCACATGCAGTACATCATAATTCCAGGCAGCTAACAATACTTAGAATAGAGCAGTGAGGTGGCCTAGAGGTAGTGCTCTTGCCTGACAATCTGGAGGCTGTGACCCAAAGGTGCTTTTTCAAGGACGAACACAATACAGAAGCCTGATGATGGCAGATGAGATTCTGCCGAAATGTTGCTACAACTTTAAAAGCACTACACAATGACATGGGAAAATACCCCGCAAAGCTGAAACAGCATACCTAATAAGTACCCGTGAAAACTTTAAGAAAAAACACACAAAACCACACAATAGAACACATATAGAATGTTTTTTTAAGTTTCAAACGGTTATTACATGTATGCTGTTACATGCTTCCTTTCGATGATTATCCCACGTCATTGTATGTTGTGCTTTTAAGTTGTTGTGCAACGTTTCGGTAAAATCTCTATCTGCCATCAATCAGGCTTCTGTATTGAGTTCCTCTGTGGGTCAGGCAGCCTAGCGTTGCTACCAACTTTTAAAAGCAACACAAAAAATGAAGTGGGATATACACGAGGAAGCTGACACAGCATATCATGTAAGTACCCGCAAACTTAAACACCACACAACACACAAAGACAACAACACTGTGTGGTGTGTGTGTGTGTGTGTGTGTGTGTGTGGTGCTGTTCAGACTTCCTTCGGGTAATTATCCCACGTCATTGTAGTGCTTTTAAAGTTGTAGCCAACGTTTCAGCAGAATTCTCATCTGGCCAATCATCAGGCTTCTGTTTGAGTTTGTATGTGGGTCCAGACAATCAAGCGCGTTAGTTTTAAATGTTCAGGCTACCTACTGCGCTGTCCCAGGATGGCTTTTTTTTTACATCCTGATTGGGTTGGGAGTCTTGGTGTCTGTGTGTATTGGGACTTGAGTTTGTTTGATTGGTGGTTTCTGGTTAGTTCTGTCTGTTTGGTGGCTTTCATTTGGCTGGCAACACTCGTGATTCCCGTAATTGGAGGGCTTTCAGTGAAGGCTTGGCTTCGCGTGAAAGGATGGCTGCTATTCAACAGCAAGCTGCTATTCATTGCAGGCTGGGTTTCACCCTGGGTGGCCTGGTGGGGGGGGTCTGGTTTTGAAGTTGAAGGCTATCAAGAAGGGAGTCTGATTTGTGGCCCAGGTGTTTGCCTGGCTGTGGCATAACAGAGACCAAGAACATACAGAGACCTAGAAGACGCAAACAGACCTATGGAACAGTGTCCTTGCCCTACATAAGAGGTACTACGATAAAATCAGTAAGGATACACACAGGCATCACATCAAGACTGGCTTCAAAAACAGCAGAAAAAATAGGCAGCCATCGCTTAAAAACCCCAAAGAACAAAAATTGACCTGGAAAACAAGGCATATACGAAATTCCTGTCACATCAATGCCTGGCCACATACATTGGACAGACCAATAGAAAGAATAAGTACCCGCCAGATGACACACAAAAAATGGCAGTAAAAAAAGCTGGAACACACTCCTCACTAGTCCAACACATGAAAACAGCACACGGTCAGCACACAACTTGCAGTGGGCACTTAAACCGCTAGCCACTATAAGAAAACCCCAGCCACAGAATCATCAGAGAAGCCAATAGAGAATTGAAAAAAGACCTGACAGGCAATGATAGAAGGAGATGATTCTAGCAGCTGTCAATCATTTGGAAGCCCTGCACTCTCAAATAGAAAGATCTCCATCACCCACAGGCCAGGCAAACACCTGGGCAACAAACAGACTCCCTCTGATAGCTCCAACTCAAAACACCCCCCCACCAGGCACCCAGGTGAAACCCAGCTTGCTTATGAATAGCACCTTGCTGATGAAGAGCAGAGCCGTCCTTTCACACGAAGCCAAGCTGCATTGAAAGCCTGCCAACACAAGAACAGAGTGTTGCCAAGCCAATCAAAGCCACAAACAGACAGAAGAAACCAGAAACACCAATCAATCAAACTCCAAGTCCATGAACACAGACCCAGGTTAACAGCCAATCAGAATAGACAGCCTCAAATTTGAAACAGAGGAACTGTGAGACACAGCTTCCATACAGAAGCCTGATGATGGCAGATGAGATTCTGCTGAAACGTTGCTACAAACTTTAACCAGAACTACAATGAGCTACAACTTTAACAGAACTAAAATGACGTGGGATAATACCCGAAGGAAGCTAAAGAGCACAAATATATATATATATATATATATATATATATATATATATATATAATATATATATATATATATATATATATATATGTATGTATGTATGTATGTATGTATGTATGTATGTATGTATGTAATGTATGTATATATGTATATATGTATATATATATATGTTTTTCTGAGGTTTTCGCGAGTATTTGTATGTGGATCTCTGGTTATTCGGGTTTCTCCCCGCGTAGAATTGGAAGTATCTAGGCAACGTTTCGATGAAGTCTCATTCATCATCTTCAGGCCTGAAGATGATGAATGAGACTTCATCGAAACGTTGCCTAGATATTCCAATTCTACGCGGGAGAAAACCCGAATAACCAGAGATCCATATATATATATGTATATATTCACGTGACCATAGGGATACTGTAATGGTATCAGTATAAAAACAGTCATAAATCACTTTTTTTGTCAGAATACGTTTTATTAGGTTATAAAGGGTTATAAAATAGAAAATACAAAAGCAAATAGAAAGGCAGGGATGGGGAGTGGGAAAGGACAGAGAAAAGTGAGGAAGGGTAGAGAAAGAAAATGAAAAAGAAGTATTGACTTCCGACTCTATCTGTTACAGTAGAATAGGGCATTAAAAACAATCATAGTATAAACAAGTCATTTCTATGAGATTCTATGAGCCTAATCTGTAAAACCAAGAATCAAAGTTTCATTCTTTTCCACATCAAGCACAAAGTTCAGAAGCTGTTTCCATGTGGAAACAAAAGTACTTACATTGTTTTCTTTTCATCAAAGTAGTCAATTTTGCCATTTCAGCCAACTCCATCAACTTCTGTAACCATTCTTCTTCAGTAGGAGGCAAACTGTCCTTCCATTTTTGCACATACAATAATCTTGCTGCTGTCAACATGTATAGCAACAAAATTCCAAACTTTTTCTCCAATTCTTTTTCCATTAAGCCCAAGATAAAAAGTTCTGATTTCATATCTACCTCAATTTTTGGGATTTTCAGTAGTAAAAGTCAAAGACTTAAAACCTACTAACCTACAATTAGCACCAAGGAAAAGAACTTTCTATAGAGATGAAATATTCTGAGCAGACCACTTCTACTCAGAATAAATGCTCTATTCTGATTTATCTCTTCTGCTCTGACTCCTCACAAGCAGCTAAAAGCATAAAAGATATTCAAGTGCTAATTAAATCTGGGACAGGAAAATAAAGAGAAAATAGATAAGAGGGGATATTGTAGTACAAAAACAGTTGGTTTTGGCTCAAAATATAAAAGCAGGACAAAAAACTAAAATTATCATGTAACATTAAAACTGATCTTCATGACACTGTATATTTATTTCTGGAAAGAGTAATACAGGGGTGTCAAACTTGTTGCCCACAGGCCAAATGTGTCACATGCTGGCCCTGCCCCACCCGGTTTAGTGAAAGGAAAAAAAAGTCCTGATATGTCATGTGACACTGCCATGATGATGCAAGTTTGACACCCCTGGACTAATAATAAGTCCAGTTCTGGATCTTGTGCTAGCGATGAACTCGACACATGTAGTGATCTAAATTAGAACTCAGAATCCACATTCCCTAGCTCCAGAGGTGGGATTCAAAAAAATTTACTACTGGTTCTGTGGTCGTGGCTTGGTGAGCATAGTATGGCTTGGTGGGTACGATTTGGTGGGCATGGCAGAGGAAGGTAACTGTAAAATCTCCATTCCCATCCTATGAACCTGCTTTCCAGCTCCTTTATCCTGTGCAGGGCAATAAAAGAAGATCCAGCCAATCAGCCGAGACTCAGGAGGCAGAGAATAGATGGGGGCAGGGCCAGTTAGAGGTGGTATTTGTTGGTTCTCCAAACTACTCAAAATTTCTGCTACTGGTTCTCCAGAACTGGTCAGAACCTGCTGAATACCCCCTCTGCCTAGCTCCATGAAGTTAAAATCATGACCAAATTTTCCCATAAATTTAGAAATTACTTTTATTTATTTTTTAAACTGAAAATAGCTGTTCTTTCAGTAGGCTTGGCAACTTTTCTAGTCTTTACGCTTTGAAAAATGTCAGTTGGCAGCTATCTTAATATAATGTTCTCCTATGGGTGGTGTTAAAAGCCAGGAAAAGTGGAGAAAGCCTAGAAATGCTGGGGAACATCACGGAGAGTTTAAATCAGCCTTAATGCAGTCTGTGCAAGCCTTTTGTGCACTCAAAAACCTCCTTCAGAACTTCGGGTGATATTAACATTAAGTCTCTTATGTTTAAGCCGGAGGGGGTTCAAGGGTTTTACAGCATTACATTTATTAAATATTCTCCCTCTTCTAAGGCAGAGATAGGGGAGCTTAGGAATGATCAATAAAATTTCAAATTACCCATTTCTAACAAAGAAAGAAATTGGATGAATTTATACAGTATCTAACTTTAAAATTTAAACACACAAACTCTCCATCCCTAATCTTAACTCTAATCCTAACCCTTCCCCTTGCTTTTTGTAGAGTGAGTCCTTTGATAACCTTGATCTCTGAAATATTTGTGATAGTATTAGAGCTGGCCTAGTTGTCAGGCGAGCTTCATCTCTCTTGGGATGGATCTCTCTCAGTAGTGGCTTCAGAGGGTTGTTTGGTTGAGGAGATCTCAATGGCGATGTTTGACTTCTTCAGAGCAGAACTTGGGAAAAAAACAAAAGCCAAAAGTGATGTGTCTTTGTGAAGGATTGAAGCATTGCTGTTTTAGATCTCAAGCTTCTGTGGGATGTCAGAAGGGCTGGTGCTAGTTGCTTGGAAAGATTAGCCTCTTCCAGGAAGGAATGTCCCAACAGTGTCAAAAGCCCACTTTGCTGATAATACTCTATGGTAGTTAATTAACTACCATACCAAATAGCAGAAACAATACCATGGAAAATAGGCTGGTGTTAAAATAAATGGCATTTATAGCCTTCTCTCCTAACCCACCACTGACTCTCATGTGTCTTGAAAGCTCTATGTGTTTGGACCAGCACTTGTCAAAGTAAGCTTCTTGAATCTTTCATCACTATAGGGTAACAATAACAATAACATTTATATTTATATATTTCTTCACAGTGCTTTACAGCCCTCTCTAAGCAGTTTACAGAGTCAGCATATTGCCCCCAACAATTTTGGGTCCTCATTTTACTGATCTCAGAAGGATGGAAAGGTAGCCTGGTGAGCCTAGAGCCTGGTAAGTTTGGAACTGCCAAATTGCAGGTTGCTGGCAGTCAGCAGAAGTAGCCTGTAGTACTGCATTCTAACCACTGTGCCACCATGACTCTTAAATCGTCCTTCCTTCCTTCCTTCCTTCCTTCCTTCCTTCCTTCCTTCCTTCCTTCCTGCCTTCCTTCCTTCCTTCCTTCCTTCCTTCCTTCCTTCCTGTATCACTTTATAAATAAGGTGGAAAACAAATATGATACTCCTTACTCCTCTTGTTTTCTCCACAACAATCCTATGAGGGGAGTTAGGCTGAAAGAGAGGAAAGTCACACAGCTGACTTTTATAGCAATAACAATAGCACTTAGTCTTATATTCCTCCTCATAGTTCTTTACAGTATTCTTTGCTGCAGTATCAGCATATTGCCTCCAACAATCTGGGTCCTCATTTTACCAACCTTGGAAGGGTGGAAGTCTCAGTCATCCACAAGCCGCATTAGAATCGAACTCCAGACTACTGTGGAATTAGCCTGCAATAGTGTCTTCTATCCACTGCACTACCAGGGTCCTACAAAGTATGACCTTGTCGGAATTCTGTGTGTTGGGGCCAGAACTCACAGTCTCCTGGTTTGTAAGCTGGAAGCACCTTAATTTCTAATCCAAACTGGGCCTTGGTTTTAACTTTATCCTGTTAATGCATAATATAGAAATAAGAAACCACCTGAGCCAAGAAAGAGTACTACCAAATTGCACAATCTTGAGGCATTTCTAGAGTACTAAGAGCTGAGTTTGACTAGCACTTGTTAGGACCAGCATAAAATAAATATTATTTTCCATTAGGATTGGAGATTGCAAAGTTTAGGCTTGTAAAGATGTTCTGAGCCAAATCACGTGAACAAAGTTAGCCTTACACTCTGAAAGAGCTTGGATAGGCTGAGGGTTTAATAAGGTGACAAATTTCAATGGCAGCTGCTTATGGAAATGTCAGAGAGCCCATCCTATTAGTCAGCCAACTACTCTCCATCCCACCAAGCAGCCTCCATATATAATAGTGAAGTTACAACATACAATGTTGTTTGTGAGAATCTCAGAAATAGCAGAAAAGGCAGCGAAGCTCTGAGGTCATCTGATTCAATTTGTTAGGTACTTCAGACCAAGGCCCCAGTTTGATTTTCTAATCTGCACTGAAGGCTTTGATTTGACTGAAGCTTGTTCATACCTAATCATTCATTCAAAGCTTTGCACCGCCCTAAAAAGTAATTCTATTGGCTGTACTGAAAATTGAAATTGGGAAAGTAATTAAACCTATCTCATTGTAGATTATGGAAAAACAGTACTGAGTTTTTCTGAATTATGCTTGGTTCCGTGACACAAAATCAGTTTGGTTTAATACCACAGGGATCCATTTGTAGATTTCCCATTCAGATTACAGTACATAGACTGTGCACACTCCTAATACTTTATTAAGGATTAGATTTTCTGCCTAGGTGATCAGAGTAACCTCACTTTGCTTTGGGTATTATTTGACTGGATGGCTTTCACATTTATTTCTTTGCTTCAGGCAACAGAGTATCTTGGATTGTCCCCTGCTGTCATTTTACATGGGAATGAAATACAAGAATGAAAGGATGATTGGGGTTATGAAAAAAACAACAACAGCTCTACTCTATATTTAGGTACTGTGAGGCAATAAATGTTGGTCTTCCAAACTTTAGTGAATTGTTGTTGAATTTTTTTATTTTTGTGTTTTGACTGTGCCAGAATGAGGATAGGGCTTTGGGATTTTATGCATCACAACATCAAGTTGCTTGGCTCATGTTGTATACTATGCACCTTTAAGAGGCTGTGGCAAGGTAAAATCTATGAATTACAAACAGGGCATCAAAATATTTTGCATTAGTCCAGAGCATGAAAATTTTCAAAATGTAGTTCTTGTTCATTAACAAATTGCTAGCAACACATAGAAAGAGACAACTTCCACAAATACATTTTAAAAGCCCTTATATAACTTAATAGCTGAAAAGTGATTACATCATTGATTTTTACATAGAATGAGATGATGTGCAGGATTATTTTAAAACTTTATTTAATGTTATTTATAGTGAGAATTCACTAACCACCCAGATACCCTGTTTTCAGCCATTTCTGAACCACAGAGCATTGCAACTTGGTTACTTGTATCTCAGAGAGCAGCAAGAACTGGTTGACTATCATTGAGATATAACATATAATGATGGAGACCCCAGCAGACAATTTATGTATTTGTGACAATTTCAGTAGATTTTTTTTAGTTCAGACATGTGGATATGGACTATGAGACATGGGGATACCCATGGACCACATAAGAAGGAAAAGAATATGACAATTGTCAGATGTGTCAACCTACACCCCATAGAAGACAATATATATAACTCAAGGGTGAACTCTGGAGTACTTTCCAAGCTTGGTAATTTGCTTTCATTATCCAACTGGGTAACATAGTCATTGTTATCTATTGTGGGATATTTTTCCGTGTTTAGATATAGTACCCTGTCAGTATTGGTCAAAGTATGGTTTTCTCCTTGGTAATTCTTTGATTAGCCTACTGTTTTCTGCTTGGGTTGGTTGGTTTTTTTTTGGTCTGGTGTTAATCTTTGCTTATCTAAGTATTGACTCCTAGAGGGGATGTCTTAATGCCTTTTTGTTTCTTTCTTAGCTCTTTGTTGTCGCTTTTGAATGCAGTGTAAATATGGTTTATTTGTATGAGTCTATTGATGATTGATTACTCAGCATGCCAAGCGCCTAGGAATGCCCTAGAATTTTTGAATTTGGTTTGGTCTATCAATGAAACAAAAAACAATACCTTGAAAAAACACCACGGACTCAGACATTATCCTTCCTGCCACATCAGAGACTGGAATTAATCTTTTATATACCAAACAACATGAGACAATTCTCTGAAGGATGATTTTCAAAAGGAGAGGAAGAATAGAAACTTGTGTTGAAACCAAGGAAAAGATTTCTGACTACGTAAAAATCAAGCAGCCTAAAACTAAGGAGAAGAGACCAAATTTGGCTTCCTTTGGAAGCCTGCAATTCAGGTGAGATTTCCTCTACCAAACAAAATACTGCATTGGAACTGATAAAATATTTTGTTAAATTTGGAACCCTATGAGAGGGTTCAATCCTTAAACCAAACAGCCTTGATATATTTTATCAAGGATTTGCATTTCCTTTTTAACACTTTTTAACATTTTAACACTTTCAAATATTGCACCTACCCTCATTTTCCTCCTTCGTTTCAAAATAATGGAAAGATTTAATATGGGATCCATGTTTTCTACAAATGGTCATACAAGGTATATCTAACATTTATAGTACTCCAGAAACAGAAATAGCAGTATTAAATGTCCCCAAAACTGCAACCAAGAAAAAGAATGTATGGTTGCTATAGTTACAGGGAGTGAATATATCATGAAGAGCATACAGTATGACATAAAATACTGGCAAAAGATAATTGTCTGATGTTTCATAAAAACAATGGAAACTTGTCAATATTTGGTAAAGTGTTTCTGAAACCTGACAAAAAAAGCTGAAGCCCAAATGGAAGAACAGGATCAGATTAATAAATATAACACACTTGCAGATGCCTTCTAAAACACTAGCTTTATAAAAAATGCTAAGGTCTCTAGGTAGGAGGAAGAAGAACAGATTGTTTTTATATTGACAACCTGGCACATGAAGATGTTGATAAAATATTAGCCAATGTTTGACAATTTGTGCTTTGGATAAACAACCTACATGGTCAAATATATTGTGGAAATTACCCCCCAAAGTACAAAATAGAGATTATACAAAACTAAAACTTTATTTATATGATCAAAACCAACACAGTCCAGGAGACACAGTACCTGTGGACTACAGTGAAGGGCAGCCTGCTACTCCAGAAGGTTTCACTCGTTTTCTGACTGTTATTGATGGATTTAGCAATTCAGGTGAGATTTTTTCTACCAAACAAAATGCTGCATTGGAACTGATAAAATATTTTGTCAAGATGTAATAGGTAGATATAATTTGTCTAATGAGTTGAGGTTCAACAAAGAGTCAACATTTATTTTTGAGATTCTGTGAAAACTGTGTCAAGAATCCTAGGCTGCATTAACGGAAGGATATAATCAAGATCACATGAACTTCTTGCACTGCTTAGTAAAGCCTTAGTAAAACCACACTTGGAATATTGCATCCAGTTCTGGTGATCAAACAAGAAAAATAAAGATGCTGAGACTCGAGAAAGAGTGCAGAAAAGAGCAACAAAGATGATTAGAGGGCTGGAAGCTAAAACATATGAAGAAAAATGGGAGGAATTGGGTTTGAATTTTTATGGCTCATATTTCTGATGGTTGCAGTGTCCCAGAGTCATGTCATCATTTTTTTCAACCTTCTGACAAGTCATTGGGGAAGCCAGATTCACTTAACAATCATGTTACAGCTTAATAACTGCAGTGATTCAATTAACAAAGTCATAAAATTGGGCATAGTCACTTAACAACTGTCTCATTTAATGACAGAAATTTGGGCTCAATTATGGTCCTAAGTTGGGGATTACCTGTAGTACCTGAAAACATTTATACCAATTCAAATGATATAATTCCAAAACCAATTCTCAAATCTACTAATATAGGTAATCTATACTTTTTAAAGAAAAACTCCTTTGTTTCAACTTTATTTTCATAGAATGAGCTGGAAAATGCTTCGGTAAAGGTATCTGTTGAAATCAAGAGAGTGCTTGTAATATGACAGACTCTAGCATTAAGTTGCTAGAGTGTGAAATAGAACAACTGAGTAAAAGAGCATTAATCAAATTTAGCAGTTGGTCTGCTATTTGCATCACACAGGGAGATTAATTCTTGTTGCTTTTATGACAATCAACCTGGTGTAGAATTTTCCTTTGTTGGGTCAAACAGAAGCAAACTATATGGAGGTCAGGAAAACGGAAGGTGTGAAAAAGATAATGGCTTCAATACTTCATCTCTGCCTGGTGTAGAGAAAACCTTCTAAAGTATACAGATAAGTTAAAGGGAAGACTGACATTTAAGAAGGAGAATTTACTTGAAGGTGATTGGCTTACAAAAGGTCTCAAAAGCACAACTCTGTGAATAATAATGAATATTCATAAAAAGCAATGCTGACAACTTTCTGGGTTCCCTCCTGTAAAGACTTGACCTAAGGAGTCAAGTACAAAGAAAATTCCAGTAGAATAAGCTTATATTGTTTTGTTCCCTTAATCTGGTTTATTTGTGCATACAGCTAGGAACAAACTCTTTCTGTAGCTAGAGATTTCCATGACAATAGTCATGGATATATGAATATATTGAATATAATGTGAATGAAATATATAAAAATCTAGACTTCTCCATGTGGTAAGGCAAAGCCAGACAATGGAGATGGAGTCTTTTTAGCATCATCTCGTCTTTAGCTTTCTCAATTTATCTTTCCTTACTGAAAAGTTTGGGTTCTGTATCATCTCCAGATTATTTCAGTTAGTGGCCTTGCATACTTTAGTTTCTGGTTGCTTTTCTCATTGTACCAGACCTTTAACTTTTAGCAAATTTTTAAAGGTGAAACTCGAAAAATTAGAATATCGTACAAAAGTTCATTTATTTCAGTAATGCAACTTAAAAGGTGAACCT
>BHFT01029708.1:0-11285 GCA_004320025.1 Laticauda laticaudata | reverse complement strand
GTAGTGATACACAGATATATGTAAGGATTAGGTGTGTGTATATGGCATAAAATAAGGATAAAAAAGAGGTCTTGCAAACTGTTGAAGATGAGAATGTTTTTAATTGTTTTCTCTTTTTTCTTTCTATTTTCTTCTCCCTTTCTTCTTTTTCTCTCTTTCATTTATGTATGTGTTGTTGGTTTATTTTAATTGTAAAATCAATAAAATTTATTAAAAAAAAAGACTGTTGCTAGATGAAAGGGGAGAAATATAACAATATAATGACATTTTAAAACATCTGAGGCTTGATAGAACTAAAGTTCTTCCAATAATTGTCCAATTATGTATCTTCAGAGTATAATTCCGCATTACATCTGCATATTTAATTAGTTAAAATTGTGTTGAAATATGTAATTACTTGAAATCAGAGATATCAAATATTGTTTTATTTGTAATGATAATTTTAAATAATATTAATTGGCAATATCAAGTTTTCTCATTGCTTTGCATTTTTGAGGATTTATATTTAAATCTTGCCTTTTTTTCCTCCCTTGCCATACAAACCTAGCTGAATTGTGTATGTCTAGTTTGATGAAAAGAAGGACTAGGAATGACATGATAGCAGTGTTCCAATATCTCAGGGGCTGCCACAAAGAAGAGGGAGTCAAGCTATTCTCCAAAGCACCAGAGGGCAGGACAAGTAGGGTGGGAACTAATCAAGGAGAGAAGCAACCTAGAAGTAAGGAGAAAATTCCTGACAGAACAATTAATCAGTGGAACAACTTTCCTCCAGAAGTTGTAAATTCTCCAACACTGGAGGTTTTTAAGAAGAGATTGGGTAACCATTTGTCTGAAATGGTGTCTGGTTTTCTGCCTAAGCAGGGGGTTGGATAGAAGACCTCCAAGATCCCTTCCAACTCTATTCTGTTCTATTCTATTCTATTCTATTCTATTCTATTCTATTCTATTCTATTCTATCTACCTGCCATTGCTTAAATAATTCATTACCGAAATAGATATTGTTTGAAATCAAAACATCATTCTAGGCAATATATTTATTTTTATCATGAAAATTCTCCACGACAATAATCATTGCAATTTTTCGCATCTTAGCATTTCCTTGAAATCAGAGATAAACTATTGTAAATTTACATTTTCCACTCCTCCTGATATCCAATTGGAGACCTTAATGTAAAAAACTCTTTTTGTGTAAATGCATTATTTGAAGAACACTAGTGTGAGAATAAAAATACAGCAACCTTGCTACTCCCAAAGCGCCTTGTTGCTATCAGAATCTGCAGGGTGAATGCAAGGAACTACAGATCAACTTTTTGCTGCAATACTCATAAATGTGTTATGTAATACATGATGAGTAAAATGCCATTTTCTCTCATACTAATTTCCTACATCTTGTTTTTGACCTGAATGTGCCACACATCCAAGTTTACGTTTTGTGCCAGTCATTTATATTTCATTACATCCCTCTAAATATGTCTTGTTCTGGGTAGCTCTGGATTCAAGAACCTTTTGTGCAGTGATGGAAATCAAATATGTTTACCACCGGTTTGGTGGGTGTGGCTTGGCAGGTGCACTTTGCACACATGCATACAGTTGTGTGTGTGTGCATGCACCAAACATGCACTTTGTGCAGGCACAGAGGTGTTTGCATAGGTGCAGAGGCATTCTAACTCACCTCCTGCAAGCCTGCATGATCCCGGTCACTTCAGCAACTGCCGCGCAGCACTCTTCTGTGTTGCGCAAGGCAGCTGTACTTCAAATTCAGAGGACAAAGGTGAGTATGGGAGCCCGGGTGGGCAGGTGGGCCCAACAGCAGAGCAGCGGGGAGAACCAATGTCTCCACTGCTCATCACTGCTACCAGCTTGGTAGAACTGGGCCGAACTGGTAGAATACCACCACTGCTTTTGTGAGTGAATGAATATCTTCTAGGAAAGCTCTCAGTGCAAACTGTGAACTCAGAGGAGTAAACAGCTTAGTTATTCATTCTATAGGATAACTAACCAGAGCTCCAGTAGTGCATTAAAGCTGCAATTTGAGGCCAGAAACAAAGAAACCTCAACCATATGCATCCCAAATTAGTATCCAGAGGACAGTGAGAGATAAAAGAAGAAGAAGAAGAAAAAAAAAAGGGGGGGGGGGTNAAGAAGAAAAAAAAAAGGGGGGGGGGGTCAACACTGCTCATGAATATCCTTTTTTTTTATTATTTTTTGAAAAACATGTTACCTCAAGAAGAACCCAGGCAAGTAGAGACATGGATATTTCTACTGTTAACTTTTAAAGAATGTTATTATTTTCTATTACAAATAAATGGATGGTAAGTTTAACACTAGGGCACAAGAAGCAAGTTCTAGGTTATTCTTGTGGTCATGGTAGCACAGATATTTTTTTCAAAAAAAATCTATCCACCCTCCCCTTTTCCAAAGAAGGAGAGAGGTGACAAATAGGTTTGTGTTACTTTGTTTTTATGTAATATAATAGGAATGCACCTATATAGCCCTAAGGGGAAGGGGGGTAATGGAGGAAAGCTAAATGCTGTTGTATACACAAGTTTGTGTAAATATACTCCCCCAACTGTAAAACCATTAACTCCATAATCTCTAGTGTAGCATCATCATTGGAAAGCATGGACTGGATTATACATTTACGGGAGGTGGGGAAACAATGTTAAGAAGGGAGGTGCCAATAATTCAGTGCTTAAAAAGAGAATGGACTAGTTTCCCCACATAATTTGTTCGGTTCTTCAGTTTACAGTTGTGTCTTTTTCTAAAACGGGTGAGAGTCATGCCCTTTATGAAGTGTTTCAGTTGGGGTTTAACTTCTGGTTAAACATTTGTTGCTTTCTTCTGCTGCTTCTTCTTCTTCTTTAATATAAGCCGTGACATCTTACACAGCAGCACAAAGCTTGTTGACTTATTCTAAACATGCCCGAGGCACAAATTTGTCAGCTATTTCTGAAGCGTCCTGGAAATCAATACACCCTGGAATAAATGGAGTTGACGCCTCTTCTTGAAACCTTATTGGCAGTGGGTGAATGTAAATAAGTCTTGATTTCACAAAACTGTAAAATAATCATCCTGCAAATAAGCACTGTAGGAGTTGATAGAAGAATAAGCTCCGACCATTGATAGTTTACCCACAAAGGGAGAGTTCAAAGCCAGTCTCAAGAACCTGTTTGTGTTGAGCTGACTGCTGGTTTTAAGTATGTGTTTGCTCTTTTCTTTTTCTTTTTCTTTTTCTTTTCCCCTGCAGACCAAAACATGCCTAATGTCTGTGAAGCCTTTGCTTGCTTTTGCTGATTAAAATTAATGAGAAGCTACCTGTGCACATGGTAAACTTGCTAAACTTCAGTTTAGTAAGATTGATTTTTGTTGCCTTGATCTTTGTCCTGATCAAGATTGGTCACCAAAATAAAACTGCTTATGGCATTGCCTCCCTTAGACAAACAGGGGAGCAAGGAATAAATAGCTTCCCACAGAAACTCCATTTTCTGTTCTTCTTAAGTCTTTTTCATGGGTAACAAGTCAGCTGGCAACGAAAGGCAGAGGCGATAGACTCCTTCCATTCCTGTCAACCTGCTCCCGTGATCAGTGGCCTTTCTTTTATTGAGTTTGCATGCATGGTTTATGTTCCATCCGGAAAAACGTGAGGTAGACCGGGTTCCAACAAACAGAGTTTTTATTTATGCAACCAACAATAACGGAACCGTCTGGCTAAAGCCGCGGCAGCCTTTTATACAGGCTTGCCTGCCGGCTTGTAGCCAATGGCAGCTATTTGACTTTGCCACCTTTCAGCAGCTCTTTTGGATTTGTTCTTAATGAGCCATCCAACACTGGCCTTCTTGGCCAATCAGATTAAGTTATTTGGGAGTATCCACTCTATACAGAACACCCCCTCCCCCCTTAGTGGGTGACGTAGTCGCACAGGTAGGTGGGCTTCTTCTGACTCTATTTTGACTTGCGCGGTTCATTTTCGCTGGAGACTTCGAGCGGTTTGGATGGGATCGCGTGTCTCCGGCTCTTCTCCATGGAACCGCCTGGCAGGGTGAGTCAGCATGAGTTGCTACCACTTGAGTTGCTCAGGCTGGTGTTTTGCACTTCTCCTCTCTGGCTTTCCCAGGCAGGTCGAGCTGCTCGGCTGGCCCTTCCAGGATGGTCCTTCTTCATGTGGATTATTTCTGCAAGTTTCATCTACCATAAGTGTTTTTTGCTCTCTTTGATTGGTTAGATGTTCTGGTTTATTTTTAACAGTGTTTTTTTTTCTTCAGTATTATTTTCTTGTATTCCTCCCGCCCTTTAGTTTTGTTTTCATCGATTTTATTTTGAGTGCGCGGTCGTATTTGCTAGCATTTGGCGAACGGAAGCTGGTCTATGTGCCGCTTCCATTCCCTGCCATTGTCTACGGTTAGACGGTAGGAAATGGGGGCGCTGTTATTTGTGTGATTGTGGCTGGAAGCCATAGAGGGTCCCCAGTAAAAATTTTTGCGTAGACTAGGTCGAAGATTTCAAACGTGCGGAAACAGCTGGGAGAGTCGGGGGGTTCTCAAAGGTGTAGCTTGGATGTAACCTATGCTATATGTGATCTAAGTTTCCTCCCCATTAACAATTCTGCCATGCTCTTGTTAGTCACAGGACTGGGGTAATATGTTGGAGGCGAGTAAACAAGTTTAGGTTTATCCTGGACATCCCTTGGTCCACTTTTTCTTAAACCTCTTTGGTAAATCTGACCATTTCTCTCGCCTTACATTTTCCGCCGGTGGGCTGGCGCAGTTATGCATGGTGTATACCTAAAGAGTTAGGTACTGCTCAAATTGTATAGCAGTTATGTGGCCCATTGTCGAACACTAGACGTCTGGCAACATGGGTGCGAATGGTTTGTTGAGTTGTTTGATAACAAGTGTTTGTTGTCATAGATGAATTTACTACGACTTCCAACCATTTGAGTATGCATCTACGACATCAAAAAAACGTTATGCCCCCCTAGTAGGACCTGCAAAGTCAATATGGATCTGAGACCAGGGGCCTTGTGGGGTCTCCAGTCCTTATAGGTGCTTGTGGTGGTGATGGCCTTGGTTTTCTGGCATTTATTGCATTTAGTCAACCCAGTATTCAAATATTGTCTGAACCAGGCACTAGACATAGCTCCTAGCCAGGCTTTTTCATTTTTAGATGGCCTGGATGGGCCTCATGAAGCATACCCAACACTCTAGTCTGTAATCTGGAAGGAATTACACACCCGATCACCCCACAATAAACACCCCTTTTGTATTGACAGTTCAGTCTGTCTGGTCTGGAAGATTTAAGTTTTCAGTTTTTGTTTTCCGCCAGCCTTTACCTACCCAATTTAAATGTGGCAGTCACTGGTCTTTGGCAGTTGCTCTGTGACATCGTTGCAGATATTGCAGTTCGGAGGCAGCTTCTATTTGCAGGTGTAATTGTTGGCGCGGGTCTTCCCTCATCATTGGCACAGTGTTCGACTTAATGCGTCTGCATGGGAGATCTGTTTCCTGTCGATGTATCAATGTTGGAGTACGTCAGCTAGGAATTCTGACCGATCTAGTGCATTCAGGGTATGATAAAATGTTCGGTTGTGGGTTTTTTTCCCGCCAAATATTCCTTGAACGGTTTAATGGTTCAGTTACAATGGAAAATGTTCTCAATAGAGGTACTTGTGAAAGCGTTTAACTCCGGCGACAATGCCAGGGCTTCTCTCTCTAGTTGACTATAGTTGCGTTCTGCTTAGAAAGTGTTTTCGAGTAAAAGGGCGACGGGCGCCTCTCTCCCGTCAGGCAGTTGGTGGCTCAGGATGGCACCGACTCCAAACGGTGAGGCATCACAGGTGCCGTCAATGGAAGTTTGTTACTAAACTGAATAAAACGGTGTCTGAGGATAGCAGATTTTTATGCCTTGGAATGTTTTTCTCTCATGTCTCCAAGTCCAACTAGTTTTCTTATCCAGTAAGCGATGTAACGGTTCTGCTATGTTGCTTTGTGGGGAGGAATACGTTATAGAAATTATTAGACCCAAAACTGCTTGCAATTCCATTTTGTTTTTTGGCGTGTGGTGCAATCTAATAGCCTTGACTTTTTTTTCTGTAGGGTGTATACCCTCCATCAATTAAATAACCCAAAAATTTGACGCGATCAGTTCATTAAACAGCATTTTTCTTTTTGACTTTCAGGCGGATTCTTCTAAATTTTGTTAGCACCTCTCTCAGTCTTGTCTCTAATTGGGTCATGTTTTTACCGAAATTAGGACGGCATCAAAATGTGGAACGACCCCTTTAATTCCATTTAATAGGCATTCCATGAGGCTTTGGAAAACGCCTGGGGCCAACGCTTACTCCAAATTGAGCCTGTTACATTATGCCCTCTGTAGTTACTATTGGCTGTGCCTGGCCGTTATTGGTCTATGTGAAGTGCTTGATTGCTTGGTAAATCAAGCTTGGCAAAATTTTCCTCCCCCAAGCGAGTGCAGTAAATGTTGCACGATTGGCACGGGGTATGCGCTTTGCTGCAACGCATGGTTCAGGGTAGCCTTGTAGTCTCCGCAGATGCGTACCGACCATCAGGTTTAACAGGTGTTACAATTGTGTCTCCACCTAGCTGTCAGTTGGTTCTATGACCCTTGCTCAATTAATTTGTTTAATTGTTCATCTACTTTGGCTTTAATGCAAAGGGACTTCGTCTGGCTTTTAACCTTCTAGGTGCTACCTGGGGTCTAAACTAAGGAAATATGGGGTCCCCGATACTGCCTAAGGTGCCGTTGAAGACGTCCTGCTTTCTTCCCAGTTGGTTGCGCTACTCGGCTCACCCCGGTCATTTGATGCCAAGATGGCGGCGAACCATTCGATGCCCAGGAGGTTGGGGCGGTCCTGGTCGACTATTGTTAGAGGCAGGACTTCAGCGTGCCTGCTTGTATGTGACTCGGAAATGTCCTAGACCTACCACAGGATTCGGTTCCTTAGTAGTCTTTTATAAATTAACTTTTGTTTCTGAGTTCTTTTAATTTGATGTTGGACCAGTCGTCTGATTGTGTTGTTCCAAGACACCATTGACAGGAAGGATCCTGAGTCAACTTCCATCTTGCAGGGGCTTCCTTCAATTTTTACAATGATTTTGACCTTTCTCCCACTTTCCGTCTGGCAAATTGTTTTGGATCATTGTCATGCGTAGAAATGCTCAGAAGGATTGTTTGTGTTTTGCCTAGGGTTGTGGGGTGATGGATGTTAGAACTTTACTTTTAGCAGCCACAGCCATTCTTTACCCCCTAGATTTAATTGTCTTAATGCTCCCTGCTTTATTTGCTCTGTTGAACCACACAGCTACTATGGTTTCTCCTTGCCCTTTACTGCTCCATGTTCTATGATTTGTTTTGCATCACTGTTATATACTGCTGCTGTCTTGTTCCTTCAGACATTTTGATTTGTCCCTTTATTGGCCCTAATGGTTGAGAGTCGTAGTCCAAAATATTTGGGTTGAGGCAAAACAACCAGCAATAAAACAAAAATCCTGACCATCAGGAAAACTCTTCTGACAGTGTAAGCATATATTTTGAATTCTGTATACATACTACTTATGAATGGAAGGGAATAAAATAGAGCCAAACACAGTTAATTGGAGAAAAAGCATCATTTTCTATTTTTTTAAATATGATATCTATTTAAAAGGAAAACCATCAAATACATTTCTATCACCCTTTCTATGCCTTTTTCCTCTTTGTTTGGGCCCTCTCTAATCTGTCAACCATAAATATTAGTATTACTTCACCATTGTGCCTTTAGGTCAAGTTTCTTTTTTAAACTCCTGGTAGCTGCTTGGTCCAGTCCCTTCTGTCTTTTAGAAGTGGTTTGCCCTTGCCTCCTTCCCAGGGCTGCAGGAAATCTGGCTTTATGCCTAAAGACATGACAAGAACTGACAATCTCTTGATTTTTAGATTGGTGCCTTAAGCACCACACCAATCAGCTCTCCGTAATTATACAGCTATGGTTGAATCTGGAGCAAACATATAAATATAGGTATGGAAATTGGCAGCTGATGCAAAATTAAAAGGAGTCCCTGGGAATGAAGCCCTAAGGGTAGATGCAGAATCACAAATCACTCTTCAAATCCCTATTAACTACCATCTCCCTTGTGGCTAATTCATTGGTGTTGCAATTAGCAAGCTGCCATATCAAGAAAGCACAAAATTGGGGAAGGGGAGATTTAACCAATTTATAAGGTCTGTATACCCCATCCCTCCATTAGCCAAATGTATGAGCCTCTTCCTTTTCCAAATGGGCCCCCAATTTGATTTTATGTAGCCGATGAGCACAATAGCCAGATGGAGTAGAAGATACAGTAAGCATTTCCCAAAGCCTTTTCAAATAAATAGCTAACATTCCTGCATCTTTGTTTCCATAATGCATTCTCTCCCACCCACTTCCCACCACCCAATCCATAAATCAGCTGACAATTCAGGTCTGTGAATGCATTAATATTCATAGTCAGGCCTGAGCCTTCTCTGGAGACCTTCACCATTAACAACTAAAAGCAAGCTATTGGTGAGATTCTGACAGGTAATATGGGTCACAAGAAGAAACATCTGTGCCATTCTCAATTTGCTTGACAGAGTTCCCTTGGAACTAGCTCCTGAATGTTTTCTAAGTCAAGTTGCTCTCATTTCAAACCTCAAGTACCATCTTGCTCCTTCCCTTCCATGGCACAGAATAGAAAAAAAAATTATACATATTTCCTGGTGATATGCATATGTACATAAACAAATACATGCACAGTACTGAAGAAAGAAAAATACATGTTGAATTAATATGCATTATGTGAATGTAATAACGTAAGAATCAACCAATCATCAATAAGACTGAGTTATTTTCATTATTGACCATCATTTCTTCTTTCCAATGTTTGCGTCCTGTCTCTTTCTAGTTTTTTTTTCCAACTCCTCCTTCTTTCACTGTCATGAGAATCAAATATAACTATCCAATTTGTTATAGAGAAGGGTTGTCCAATCCCAGGATTAGCAGTTTCATAGCTGGGGTGGAGATGGGTTTTCTTCTGGGTCTAACTTTGCTACCTGCAGAGTAAGGAGCTTTGATGAGATAGCGTGCCTTTCAGATGAACCTTTCAGACTGATTCACAAACTGCAAACTCTGCAGACCAAGATTGTTAGTCTCCTCATTAGTGTACTTTATTAGTAGAGCTACCTTTGAAGATGGTTCAGAGAATCACATTTGTGCAGAAGAAAAGATTCTTGCTGGGATTTATCTAAATCACATCTTGGGTTTCTCTGGAAGAATTTCATTTGCAGCTCTATCAATTCTGAATCCATGTTGGGGGGAGGGGGCAGTGGTGAGATTCAATTTTTTTTAATACCAGTTCTATAGGCATGGCTTGGTGGGCGTGGCAGGGGAAGGACACTGTAAAATTTCCAGTCAGAGGTGGTATTTGCCGGTTCTCCGAATTACTCAAAATTTCCGCTACTGGTTCTCCAGAACTGGTCAGAACCTGCTGAATACCATCTCTGGGTGGTGGTGAGGGGAGGGAAGAACTTGAACTGAACCAACAGGGCTCTTGAAGTTGCCCATCATTAAGTAGAACAGATGTATTGCTCAGTTGATCACAGTCTTCTTCCTATGGAGAAATGGATTATCCATCCATCATTATAGCTGGCACTAGGCTCACATTTTGTACAAATCTGCTTTCTTTTTCTGAACGAAGTTTGCATTTCCCTTGATTATAAATAAGTGGAGCTTACCTTTTAGGGGGAAAAACAAGTCTGTCAGTCCAAGAGAAATTTCCATGGGATATTCCTTTGTGGATCAATTAACCACAGGATTTTATCAGCCTGGCTGAACTTTGCTGGACATAGAGCAGAATATTGCAAGTTCAGAGATATTTGTTTTTGCAGGTGGACTATGAAGAACAGGCTAACAGGCAAAGGTTCCAGCATGAACTCTACGCTTGCTGAAGCTATGTCATGGGATGCATGGAAATGACTTAATTTTGTCACTGGCCTTTTAAAAATGAGGATTGATACATTACTACACAGGAAAGATTGCTTCCCACTCATAGTCCTGAGTTACTGGCATATTTTCAGCTATCTTTTAACAAGCTAATGATTTACCAAACCAATGGTGGCATGCTGCTCTCACTGAGTCCTCTAAGATATCCTCCCTTCAACAAAAGCCTAGTTTTCTAGTAACAGCTAGGGAAATAATACCTAGCAAAGGTCAGGCCTGTAGCCTTTAATTGGCAGGAATGGTTGAGTGGATTTTCACAGGTTCTGATGCTGCATGAAGGCTACATTTTTCAAGCCTTCCTTGAAAGAATAAGCATTATTTGGTCCAAAGATAAAAACAAGGAGTGAATTAATTGGATTGATAACACATTTCAGCTTTATTCTTTGATCAAACTTAAATTGTATAATTTGTGTTTGTTAATATCATCCCACCAATACAATCTGGAAGATTTTATCACCCTCCATGCATTTGCTTGAATGCCTGAAGCTGGATGTTATATAGATCCCAGTGTCAACTGTCCAGTTAGCAAACCTAAAACAAGGAAACACTCTCAGCAGAATTGAATCCCCAAAATTAAAATCTTATTAGATATACCATGTTGCTACTGAAGAAACAAAACCAACTTTGTTTTCCTGCACAAATGCTTGCGCTGTTAAACAATACTTTCTCCAGATCACATTGGACAATGTCAGACCTGCCAACCCCTGATAAAGGAAAATCTGGAGACCCATGAAAAAAAATCTGGAGATTCTATAAAAAATAGTGAGATTACGGGGTCATGTGAATAACTAACCAATCAGAGCGGTTATATTTACGGTGTAGAAAAGCAAATGGAGGCGCCCAGAGTAAAGAAATGTCTGTATGTTATAAGTGACTGTATGGTGATATCGATATGCGTGATCTGAGAAGTGGCGTCATGTCGTTTGTGTGAGAATCAATTTATGCGCGATAAGCCGACCCCCAAATTTGGAAAAAAAAGCGTTTTAATTCGGCGTGAGATTGAGGACCTTGTCGTGAGACCGTGAGAAATGACAAAAAATTCGTGAGACTCACGGCAGAACCGTGAGAGTTGGCAGGCTGTTCTTATGTATGAAATTTTTTTCATATATAAATTATAAAATATCTGGTCAATACTTTCTTTGGTCAAAAAGATTTATCACACCCAATGAAGAAAAGAGTATTAGAATGGAAAAGATACATACTCTGATAATTTTAATGCAGTGTGCTGCTGTCAACACTAATGATTTTATTAATTAAAGATACATCACATATATGG
>BHFT01029707.1:18686-57245 GCA_004320025.1 Laticauda laticaudata | reverse complement strand
ACCAGAGCGGATAACACGGAAAGGAACGGACGGGGGGAGGATGCAGGGGTGATGGAAAGCGGATGCGGAACAGAAGCTAGCGGATGGAAGCAGATGGGAGCAGATGGCACATCTGCAAGGCTTCCGGGGGACGCAGCAAAGTGGACGTGGAATGGATACAGCGGATGAATCGGATGCACAGCGGAAGCCTAGCGGATGCCTAGTGGATGCCTAGCGTTCACTGAGCATGCGGGGAGATGCATGTTGTCAGCCCCGTGGACATAAAGGGAGGCAACTCCCAAGCAGGTCACCATTCAGAGGAAAGACCTGCTTCCAGACACATTGAGTGCCTTGCCAGCCTGCCCTGCATGCCTGCCTGCCAGCCTTGCTGCCAGCCGTGCTGCCTGCCATCCTGCCAGCCTCCCTGCCAGCCTCCCTGCCAGCCTCCCTGCTAGCCTGCCAGCCTGCCTGCCTGCCAGACTTGCTGCCTGCCTGCGCCAGTCTGCCTGCCAGCCTTGGTGCCTGCCTTGCTGCAGCCTTGCTGTCAGCCTGCCTGCCAGCCTTGCTGCCAGCCAGCAACCCCACAACCATGGGGAAGAAGAGAAAGCCTCAGCCATCTGCTGCCAGCCCTGGCAAGAGGACAGGGCTACCCTCCACCCCTGGCCTCCAGTCTGCTTCTGCTGGGGCTTCTGCAGCACGGGCTCACTCTTCTGGGGCTGGGGCTTCTGCTGCTTCTGCTTCTGGAGGAGCTGATGATGATGCTTCTGGCGGTGGTGCTTCTGCTTGTGCTTACTCTGCTGATCTTGCTTCTGGCGGTGGTGCTTCTGCTGGTGCTTCTCTTGCTGGCACTGCTCCTGGTGCTGGGGCTTCTGCTGATGCTGCTTCTGGGGAGCTGATGATGCTGCTTCTGGCAGTGGTGCTTCTGCTGGTGCTTACTCTGCTGTAGCTGCTCCTCGTCCTGCTGGTCCTGCTGGTCCTGCTCGTGCTCCTGGTCTTGCTCGTTCCTGTTCGTTCTGCTCTTCCTGCTCGTGCTCCTGGTCCTGCTCGTGCTCCTGTCCTGCTGGTGCTCCTGGTGCTGCTGGCGCTGCTGGTGCTTACTCTGCTGCTGCTGATCTTGGTCCTGCTGGTCCTGCTGCTGCTGCTGATGATGATGATCCTGCTGCTGCTGCTGCTGGTGCTGCTGCTGCTGCTGATGATCCTGCTGGTGCTGCTGCTTCTGGTGGTATGAGGAGCAGCCCCTACAACCTGGCAGCCCCTCTGATGAGGGTCCATCTGGTCCTGCCAAAGGGAGGAAAGGCATATGCGAGAACGGGAGAAGGCAATACTCATTGAGGAGGAACACGAGGATGAGGTGCTGGAGTGGCTGAGAGTGAATGACTATCTATGGTGGAAGGGACACAGGCTCTACAGGGACACCAAAAGGAAGCAGGCTGCTTGGAGAGAGAAGGCGGAGAGTTGGGCTACACATCGGAGGTGCTCCTCGGCTGGTGGAAACATATGCACACCTGTTACGGAAAGCTGCACCACAAGAAATCTGCCAGGCCACAGTCAAGCTGACAGACAGAGAGACCTATGTCAGGCCAGGTGCAGCTTCCTGGAGGGTGAGATCCGCCACTGAGGAGCAGCCCTCTCACTACCCTCTCTCTCCGGCAGCCTGCTGAGAGCCAGGCTCTTCTGGCTGAGAGTCAGCTCCTGTCTCCAGGCAGGTTTCTGTGGAGTGTCCCACAGTGGAGAACCCACGGACAGTTTTTAACTGTGGCGGAGCACATGGAGGACTCCCTGGCACAGTGGGAGAAAGGAGACGGCACTTCCACCACAGTCCTACCCGCATCCACCCCAGCTCCACCTCCACAGAAAGGCAGAGAGCCAGACAGGAGGGGCAGAGCCACACTGTCGTGCTGGAGATCAGGACACCATCCGGAGCAGCATAGATCTCCCTCTCAGCTGGTACACACCGATCCTCATCCTCCAACCGCAAGCCCTTCCTCACCTATGTCAACTAGACCCTCACGGACATGGCGGAACCCCAGTACCAGGGGGTGAAGGACCGGATCACCGAGCTGCTTCACAACCTCCAGATCCAGAGGAACCTGCTCCCACCCAGTCCAGGTCTGTTCCTCCACCCCAGGTGATGTCACTCCCATTCCAAGGTTTCCCACAGCCCTCACACCAGGGCTACGGCTACCAGGAGGTCCAGCAGCACAAGGTAGCAGCCCTTCCAGTTACAGGCTCATCGGATGACACCGTTGCCACCGGTTCCACTGATGCCACCGATGCCACCACGCCACTGATGCCACCGACGCCAACGATGCTACCCACATCACCGATGCCACCATGCCAGTCCTCACACAGCTGCAGACCAGACAGCCCCACTACACTGCTCCTTCCTCTACCCCACAGCCAAGCCCGGCCTCAGTACATCTGTCATTGGTATTGGGACTGACACCTCATGGCATGGAGGAAAGAGCTATCATCATCACAGGATTGAGCCAGCTCTCTGAGAGCTTACTCCACACACCGTCCCCTGTTGTCCTCTTGGGCCAGGCACCCAATGACGCCTCAGACCAGCACTCCAGCAGCAGCCACCTCCACAGCACCTGGACCTTCACCCCTGAGACTGGCACACCTCCTAGTGACTGATAAGAGTGCCAGAGACTGGGTGGCTACCTGTGGACTTTATTTTGGACACTTGACTTGGGTCATTTTTCTTTTACAGCTTGTTATTAATAAAGATTATCTTTGCTTCACACACTTGCCTCATTTATTTCATTAAATAAAGTCTTGTTGGAAACTTTTAGAAATGGTTTAAGCCTTTGCATGCTTGTGGGATGGTAAGGATAGCAGTGGGGTGGGCAGGGATACCTTTGGGATGGGTAATGCTGTGGGATGGGCAGGGATACCTGTGGGATGGGTTAGGATATCTGTGGAATTGGTTAAGATAGCTGTGGAATCTGTGGAATTGGTTAAGATAGCTGTGGGATGGGCAGGGATACCTTTGGGATGGGTTAAGATATGCTGTGGGATGGGTTGAGGTAGCTGTGGGACATGACACCTCCAGCCTGCAGGCTGCCAGTTTGACATTCCTGCATATAGGATGTTGTAAGCTTCCTGCCTTCTTAGAATTTAGTCAGCGCTGGCTCTTGCACTGAAGAAAATGCTGCATTTGTAGTTTTACATGTTCTTCTTGGAAAATGCAAACAGGTATATTTCACTAGCAGGAACTTGAACTTCATTCCATCTTCCAGTTCTGAATTTCTACCCGTGGTGGAGCACGTGGACAACCCCTGACGCAGTGGAGAAAGGAGATGGCACTTCCACCACAGCCCAACCCGCATCCACCCCCAGCTCCACCTCCACAGAAATGCAGAGAGGCAAACCGGAGGGGCAGAGCCACACTGGAGATGAGAAACATCATCAGGAGCAGCGTAGATCTCCTCTCTCAGCTGGTACACACCGACGCCCCATCCTCCAACCGCAAGCCCTTCCTCACCTATGTCAACCAGACCCTCATGAACATGGCGGAACCCAGTACCAGGTGGTGAAGGACAGGATCACCGACCTTCTTCACAACCCTCCAGACCAAGATGAACCTGCTCCCACCAGTCCAGCCTGCTCCTCCACCCAGGTGATATCACTGCCCTTCCAAGGCTTTCCACAGCCCTACCCTACCAAGGCTACGGCTACAGGAGGTCCAGCAGCACAAAGCAGCCCTTCCCAGTCCAGGCACAGGTACATCGGACGCCACCGGTGCCACTGATGCCACCGATGCCACCCACCCGCACCGATCCACCCACGCCACCAATGCCACCCACACCAATTCCTCACCAGCTGCAGACCAGACAGCCCCACTACACTGCTCCTTCCTCCACCCCACAGCCAAGCCCGGCCTCAGTACATCTGTCATCGATATTGGGGCTGACACCCTATGTCATGGAGAAGGGGCTCTCAACATCACGGGGCTGAGCCAGCTGTCTGACAGCTTTCTCAACACACTGTCCCCTGTTGTCCTCTTGGGGCCAGGCACACCCAGTGGCGCTTCAGACCAGCACTCCAGCAGCAGCCACCTCCACAGCACCTGGACCCTTCACCCCTGAGAGTGGGCACGCCTCCGAGTGACAAGAAGAGTGCCAGAGACTGGGTGGTTACCTGTTGACTTTATTTTTGCTTTGGACACTTGACTTGGGTCATTTTTCTTTTACAACTTGTTATTAATAAAGATATCTTTGCTTCACACACTTGCTTCATTTATTTAAGTAAATAAAGTCTTGGTGAAAACTTTAGAAATGGTTTAAGCCTTTGCATGCTTGTGGGATGGGTTAAGATAGCAGTGGGATGGGCAGGGATATCCTTGGGATGGGTAATAGCTGTGGGATGGGCAGAGATATTTTGGGATGGGTAATAGCTGTGGGATGGGCAGGGATACCTTTGGGATGGGTAATTGTTGGGTTAGATAAACATCCAGTGCAAGCATAGTGGGACTGTAATGGTCCACCCTCCCAGGTGCCACACCGATGGCCATTTATTATCAATAATAATGTAATCATTCATCACACATGTCAACATAAACACAACTCTTTATTAAATGCCCTGTTCATTGTAGGCCCACCCAACATACATGGCCAATCTCATCAGTGTTATGAGACAGGCTGAAGGAAGCATCCATTAATCATCTATCATCCTGTCTTGCCACTCCACTGCTCCAGCTGGAGTTGCACCAGTGTCTCAGGAGGTTGCGCTGCTTCTTCCCTTCATGTGAAGCTCTGGTATGCAAATTTTTGCCCCTTTTGAGAGCAGATAACAACAGATGGAACATTTTTCTCATCCGCTGTGTCCTTTTTACTAACGTTTTGCATCCATTGGCCAGTGTGACAGGGCCTTCACCAATGTAAAAATATGTGCCACTTTTTCTACCAGTGGCAGACTACCAGTAGCAGCTACAGTCTGAAAATAAATGAGCAGAACTAAAACAATGGCAATTTCATATCATTTGATTTGATTTGATTTAATTAGACTTAATTTTGTTGATATAATTATTTTCTGCATTCTATGCCATTGTAGCTGGAAATAAATTTTGGAAGTATCTGGTCCAAATCCAACATTCTGCAAATAGTTGCAGATTATATATAAGCAATAGCTCAGTAGAGGCAATACAATTCCTGTAACTTTGTTTAAAAAGCAAGGACTTCAGTGCTGGCCCTCAGTAATAAACAACAACACATGACTTCATTATTCTAGATACTGTTCTTTTCATGTATTATTCCAACAGCCAGTAACTAGACCAATGGAATTTGGAGATGCAAAACAGAAAAGGGATGGAAACCATTTCCATAATAAGGAAAGCAATTTCATGGACTAATGCATGCATAGATACACATCACATTAATTTCTTTTGAGATAAGTAACATTTAGTGAAATTTAGAAAAGGAGAAAGAAACGTTAAATAAGTTATTAAAGATATAAAACTGAAAAATGGTCCCCATGGCATCCAGAAACTTATGAACAAAATATAGAAGGACAATGTTTGTATCATATATAGCAACCATTAATGTATTCACCTTTAGATAACAAACCTGAACATTTGTTATACCAAGACTGATATCCATGATTTAGCATGTATTTATACTAGAACTGATACAAAGAAGAACAGAAGAATGGAATAATGTAACAAATCCAATCTGTAATCCTTTCTTATAATGTAAAGCCAAAATCACAAATGCTTTCATCCTAAAACTGCAAATAGGAGAATCAACATTTATAGCAAACATCCTTGTAATTTGCATGAAGAGGAAGATAATCATTCTTATTTGAGCTAAAGGAATGCACAATGAGAACCAGCTGGTACAACATGTTGTAAATTGTAGTGTAATATAACAACAAATAATAGGAATCAAGTCTGCATGATTCTATTTAGATTACAACATAAAAATGCCATTGATGAGACAAACAAAGGAATTAAAGGATGGGAACTTTAAGATAAGAAAATTGCACTGACCTGCAAATGGAAGTGATGAAACTAAATTCTCAGTCAGGAAAATGTAAAACATGTAAACATAGGAAATTAAATGAAAATAGACTTTTTAAAAAGGCATCGGGAGATTTCAAAGCTTGTATTAAAAGCAAAATGTACTATTTTGAAAATAGGGAACATTAGAAAATCAAGCTTTCAGTGATAATGTGTAAGTAGATAAAGAAAATGTGCTCATGATGGGATATAGTTATGCTTTTTTTCTCTACTACATTTTTAAAAAGTCATTTTGTTGGATATATACAATATTTGTTGTCAACTGGCATTAGGACAGCAGTAGAAGTTATATTGTTTTAATCACTGGAGTATTGTTTTACTGTGCTGAACATGATAGTTCACTATCAAAGATTAACCTTGGAGAAACTATTTTCAGTTTACCCACAGGTATAATAAATAACTTAAGCAACTTGCTAGTGAAGTCTTTACATACACACATATATACAGACAAGCATACTATACCAATTGAAAGATGCTCAGGTGATACACACACACACACCAATTCAAGGAGTGTGTGTATGTTGCTGTTGTTGAGAAGGGAAGGAGGAAAAGATTTCTGTTGCTCCCTGCCAGCTTCCCACAAGGATACCTGATGGGGAAGCTGCAAGAAGTTGAATTTCCCCCTGCTCCTACTGCTTTTTTGTCCACCCATAATAATTCAGTAACTCTGTTTAGGTAAGGAAATATTTCTAAAATGGTAACCCAATAAGGCACAGGTAGTCCAATAATTTTTATAAACATTTTTGTCAATCAGTTTTTACAGAAGGAAAATCATATTTAAAAAAAGAAAACAATGAGTAATATATATATTGATAATTTTCTCCATTTTATTTTATTTTTATAAATCAGTGATATTTTTCTGAAGAAGAGGTTTCCAGTTGGTATTTGTTTTTCAAGATTTATATATCATTCCAATCTACTAGCATCAGAGACTTATAACTCCCTAATATGTAATTGAGATTAAAATATTTACATCAAGTTAAAAAAACAAATATATTCCATCCCATCCCTGGAATCCTGACTGAAAATTAGGAACAATAATAATGATAAAGATGAACCCACTGTTGCAAAAAGTAGTTTACCATCCTTAACTATAGCAAGCAAATTTTCACCTGTAAAAATCAGGAGGAATGAGCTAATCTTGCATTCAGAACAGTGGGGTAGCAACTGGGAAGACATGCTTCCATTGGCCATGGATATATCACTCCAAACTAAGATATGTGTACTCCCCATTGGTTATTAAAAGATTTTACATGGATGTCTTCAGCTGCACCTATGCCTACTTGAGTCACTTGTTTCTGGAACAGTGATAGCTTCTGGATTTTTGTTTATTCTAAATTTGTATAATTTTCTTTCAATAACTGCTAAATTTAATAGTTTTATTTCAAACAGCTACCTCACTGTTCTGAATGTGAGATCAGTTCATTCAAATTCAATTTAAACTTTTTAATCTTGTCAAATTAAGTAATAAGTATGTAATTCAAGAGAATATTACCTTCTGAAAAGTTCAGTTTTATTACACCATCTTATTGATATGGTCCATTATTCTAAAATGTTGTAAGTATACGACAGTGTGAAAACATGAGTTTTAAGGAGGTATTACCCTTATTACTTTCACCAAAATGCTGTTTTAGACTGAAATTTTCTGTACAAATGTAATTAAGTCCAAAACATTGTCAAAATTTAATGTCTATTAACATTCTTGTTATAGAAGTTGTCACTCTCCCATTGTCTGTGCAGTACAGTATCTCTGATTCTTCATTCCCCACATTTCTTAGCATCTGCACATTAAATTGATTTTTTGATAACAAATATATTTAAAAACTAATAGCAGAGGGGTTTTTTTTAGTTTTAAGGGACATATCAAGTTGTTTTAGTATCTCAGATGTCTCAGAACTTGAAAATGCAACTAGTCCAAACAAAGTTGTTAACAAATGTTGTAACTGTAAATAGTGACATTGGACTACATCTGACAAATGATATTTATTTCTTATCTTTTAAGTTAACTTTAAAATTTATCATGTCAGGTAGTTCCAAAGTCAAGAACCCTGCTTCCATCCAACTTTTTCATATTTTTCACAGTTTTCCAACTTTTAAAGCTGGGCTTCCCCATAACATCTAATTAGCATTGGATCTAGCAGAAATATAACTAAATCATTACCAAATGCTCTCAATTTACAAGCATTCTTTTATAAACATACTTTTTAGTCTTTATGCCTATTGTTTTCTCATCATATTTAATATCTCTACTGAGAATTTCCAGAACAAATATACACAGCAAAAGAAATAAGAAATAATATCCTTGTCTTGTAACTTTTTAAATTTTCACATGGTTTATTTAAATCTCCATTAATAATAATATTTGCTTGCTGGAAAGTGTAAATCACTTTAACCCCTTGAATAAACTTTTGCCCAAAGTCTGGCCATGTCCTATTATTATAGAATAATTGATATTCAATGTTTTTGTCCACCTTGAAACCTGACTTTCTTGTCAATATTTCATAATCCTGAAAAGTTATGTTCTTAATTAGTATTCTATTTATCTCTTTCGAAGCCTGCTAAAGCTCCACAGTCATTTAACTTCTTCAGTGTCAACTAAAAATACTTCTTTCGTCTTTTTAGTTGTCACCAACAATGCTTATTAAGATTATGACTTTTCAGGATTATGAAATACTGACAAGAAAGTCAATTTCAAGGTGGACAAAAACATTGAATATCTTGTCCTTATTTTGAGAAACACAAACTCTAAATTGTTTCAAAATAATTTTGTACCTGTGCAGAATTATATTTAAAAAGACCTATTAAGATGGAATAATTTTCAATTATCCTAACTATAATTAAGATAAATATTTTACCAAAATATTATTTTTATTTCAAACTTTACTAACATTGACACTAATGCTCCATTTAGTAGCAAAAGGACATTTCTAAATTTGTACAGCAAGGAAAAAAGCCAAGAACTAAACTATTGCAAAGTGCTATAGAAAGAGGATGTTTACCAGATTTGAAATTGTACTTTGGACCCTGTTGTTTGGTTTGGATGAAAAAAACCCAAGAGATTATTAATTAAGAGGCCATTAATTCAGATTTGGAAGGCATGCCTACTTAATGGTATGGTAAGATGAACATGTTGAATTTAAGAATCACTTTGTTAGTTGTACAATCCTAAGGGTTTGAAATAAATGTAAAACAAAGTTCTCTACAAGTTTACCTTTTTGAGTGTCAATGCAGGAAGAATTTTTCAGAAGAGAAATGATGGCAAGGTCAGTCTGGTGGACCTATTGGCAAACAATACTTTTTAATCAAGATGAGCCTACTTTCAAGTCCAAAGAAAACATGGAGTCAGAACAACATCCTAGATGACTGAGAATCTCCATATACAGTGTCAAAAGGATGTGTCTATCACTGGTTTAAATATTTACAAGTGAAAGAAAGTTTATTTAAAAAATTATAGGTTTTATTTTGTAAAACTGAATTTGAAATTGTATTGTGTGATAATGAAGAACATGTTATTGCCAAGATTTAGAAATCATTATTGAAATTGAATTTGGAGAATGAATGTGTGAATCATTGCATAAATCAATGGGCAAAGTATTTTGAATATAATATAATGCTTGAATGAGAAAACATATAGATGAAGAGTTTAAAATTTAGATTAAATTTTAAATTAAGTTAAATTAAATAATATAAAATATTTTTATAAAATGATGTTTCATTGGTATTTAACATCCCACAAATTGTCAAAATGTACAAAAGTATTTAAAATGTATATTGGAAATGTAAATGTAATGAAAGAATCTTTTACCATTTTTTGTAGCCTTGTCACAAAGCAAATAATTACTGAGGTAAGATTCATATTTGAATACAGAAGATTCTTCAAATGAAGATAACATAAGTTAGAATAATATTTGTAGGTCATAAAATTGGTCATATGTTGCCATAATAAAACTATTACCTGTATGCTGTTTTTTTAAAAAAAAAACATTTGGCTTTTGAGCAGTCACAAGAAACTTTAAAAACTTTTTGAAAAAGCTATTCCACTCATTTTCTGTTTCTGTCATAGCGACTGTTTCATCTTAATGGCTCCTTCTGCAATTAACTGCTCTGTGTGCTCTATTAACCTACTGAAAATGCAACACAATTATGAAGCTTCAAACCAGTTTTATTCTCAGGGAGTTTGTTAGCCCAAATAAAGTGTCACGAGACAAAATGTATGAAAGATTCGTGGCATATAGATACATTGGCTTGTGTTGTTTTTATTCATTTATTTATTCATGCCAAACGCTATCTCTTAAAGAGCAAGATAATAGCAGGTTTGCTCTGAAATTGCTAAAGTGAGTTTCCCCTGGCAAATGGTTTTCACATGCTCTGCTCACATAAAAGAAATGATCTGGCAACATGAAGAGGAATTTTCTGAAACAACAGATTCATAGTCATTTTATAGCATTATATAAGCCTTGAACATAATTACTATAGCAAATGAAAGTAAGTGAAAGACAGTAATATCTAACTATAGGCCTTAATATGTGTGAAAGAATAGATGAGAAAGCTCCTCAGAGCATGTATCTATATGTGAAATATAGATTTGAAGCAATTTGAAGCAATTCTCAGTGGCTTGACATAAATGTTTCTTTTTGTTTTCTGTCATACTAAATTTTAAGGTTACCATCATGCCATCTATAGTTTTTTTATATAAAAATATTTTTTATTTTTTAATTATTTGAATACATCTTTGAGAGATTAATGTGGTTCCAGGTGTTTTACATTTTAAATCGATCATGTCCACAGTAACAAATACATCTTTCTGACATCACATCATTATCTATTACCAAATTTTCTTCTTTATATTCTCATAAATTACTATATATCAATCTCTTTATTTTTAATCAATTTCTATGTTCCTTCATCATATATTCTTATGTTCAGCATATTTCCAATTTACAGTAGTCTATTCATGTCAATTCATTGATCATTCAAAATTTTATCTTAATTTATATTATCCCCTATTATATCCCCTTTCCAATATTACATTTGCCACTGTTGCATATGTTTTTATTTTCTATGTACTCCCTTCTCTCTAACTCCTCATTTTTACACAAATATATTTCCATCTTATTTTCTTTTAGCCAATAATGTCAAACTTATAACAATGTATCCTCATTATCTTATACAAATGAATAACAAAATATATAATTCATTAGATATTATCCTTTACGATAGGAGTATATCTATTCTTTATCCTCACCCTCTTCTGATCTCCTTTCTGTAATTTTCTAACCATTTCATTTATTAGCATTCCAATTTTAACATCATCCCTCTTGTTTATGACATCAATAATTAATATCTCAAGATCAGTTTCTTTTTTCTTCTTTTGTATTATTTGTTGCTCCTTTTGTTGCAATTCGCTTATTTCTCTTTCTCCTAGCTCCTCCCCCTTCTTTGTTCTTCTTCTTTTTTTTTCTGCTACCATTGCCATTTCTGACTTTTTCTCTGTGTTCTGTATTTTAGTGCATAAATCCAAAATTCTGTCCCACATCTCAATCATAATTCAAAGGTCCATCTTTATTTCTTTACATATGTCACTCATCTTTGTATTATTTATTATTTATTATTATTTATTATTCTAATTGTCCAGTGTCTGATAATTTTTATTTTATTTAAACCAACATCTCTTTAATTTTTAATGTCAATATCCTCAAATCTTTATTTCCCAATGTTAATTAGTCAAAGTCACCAATAATTCCAGGGGTAATGTCCTCTAATATTCCTTACTATTTAATTTTAATATGTTTCAGCTTCCAGAGGTCTTATCATGATATCTACCTTTTATTCCTTTTTAATTTCTTTTTTGATTAAATTATTAGCTTGAAGGGATCTGCATGATTTTGCTTTTGTCAACAGGTAGCACTTTAAGTCCAGTTTCACAACCACCCTTTTTCCATTTCTTTATGTTATTATTATGTTTATTTACATTATTCTTTATATTATTATTTTCAAAAATCAAATGTTTTTTTTTTAGAACAATTATTTCCAGCATTTAAAATAATGCCTTCCCTTGCCAAATCCTGTTTGATCGCCAATTCCAGATTAGTGTTCTTCCAAATTAATTCCTTTTAAACTCTTTATATTTCCCAATTCTTCTTTGATCTACTAAACTGCCCCTAATACAATTCTTTATATATCTTCTCTGTTGCAGTCTTTTTGGGGTAAATAAGAATAAAGTTCTTCTCATCCTTCTCCAAACACCATTCCTGATCTCCACTTCAGCACTGCGCTTAGGTGGTTCTAAGCTGTCCCAACTTTGTAGTGGCCATCTTGTCTTGCTCTTCTCTCTGTCGTAGAGAGCAAGGTTGGGGTTCCCACAGGGGAGTTGCATTCTCCCCTGGAGCTTCATCAGGTGCCCCTCCTTAGCTTCATTGCTTCTACAAGATGGCTTTTGGTTTTGTCCAGAGCCCACAAACAGTGAGAAGCCAGCAGGAATGGAGACCTCCATTTGCTGCTTCTGGTCTTGTCATGACATCAGCTGGAAGACCATGCCATCTATAGTCAATGGGCTGAAATACAGCATGAATCACCTCCAGCCTTCCATTATATTAGTTTACATGAGAACCATTAATCTAGTTTGACTGGAATGTCATATGATTTTTATTAAATTCTATTCTGGCTGAACAGGGATGAACCATTTAGTTTGAAAAACAAAAGGCAGCAGTGTGGTTCATAAGAGCTAATGTAGCAATAAAATCAAAGAAAAAAATAATGTTGTGTTGCAGTATCTAACTAGAAAGGTAAAAAAATACCTATCTAAAGTACTGTAGTGAATTCTAAATGTGTTAACTTGATATTCAGTTCAGGAGTAGGCAATGTACTTTATTATCTTGACTATTCTTGTTGATAAATATTGTATTCAATTTCTTGCATTAGAATCATTTTTTTTTCAATCATTTAAAAAGTTGAATAGTTGGTGGATTCATATATCATGGTATTACAATAATGGAGTTAGGTTTTCTGTATGCTTTAGAATAAATCTTCAACAATTCTGTGGAGGATTTTTTTTTTTTTAAAGAATTTTGCCATCTGCCTTAGGGGATGATTCTGTAGAATTCCATGTTCAATAAAACAAAAAAGAGGATGATTAGATTAAAGGAAATTTATGTGGCTGAAAGGGCAACATCTGTCCATCCCTAAAATAAGGAAAATACATGAAAATGCATTATATTAATTGCTTGCAAAATCTCTTTGTCTCAGATGAAACTGCATATAAAATTAGTAGAAATGCAATAAAATATTTTCATCCAAACTGTTTTAAATGATTTTACACTTGAAGAATTTATTCCCCTTAAATTGTGAAATTTTAATCATTTTTCAAAAATCAGAGAAATTGTTCCACTTCATCAAATACAAATTTGGGGATCTGAAGGGATGCAGAGATTTGAATACAGTCAGAAATAACTTAATTGAAATATCAGAGACCTAAATTCAAAATAATATGGCAAAATAATGGCCATACTCCTATATTTTCCTGATGATCCATTAGATTAATAAATTTGATGTAGAATAAGCTTAACAACATTGATAATATACTTTCCCAGTAATAACTTTGAAAACCTAATTGTACATGAATATGATTTACATTAATACATGATAAGTATACCTGTCAAAATTGTTTTAGCTCTTACTAACTTTTTGTAAGTACATGATAGGCAATAAAAAGCAATGCAATATTTGCTATTGTTATTGATATTTGAGTTTTGTTGTCCTTGTAATCTCTCTTTCACCCACTTAAAAAGTGGCTCTTCCCATTCTTTGGGCTCTGAAAGGGAATGGGAAAATTATTCTACAGCGAAATTTCACCAACGATTGGCCACTATAATAATTAGAAAGGCAATAGATATTGGTCAATTTGTTCACTGTGAATTAACACCTCTTGCAAATCATTATCTCAAACTTCTATATAGTCAGAATTCCATATTCAAAATTTTGGCAATTTATGCCTTGAAATATGTGCTATTGAGTTTCCTGTGGCTTTTTTCTGCAAGACATTCCTCAATCCTATTCATACACTAAAGAGAACTTTGTGAAACTAAGAAAGACTTACCAGTTAAAAGTTAAATTCATGCAGATTGAGATCTATACAATATCAGGAATTGTCCACTTCACTTATTAGATGAGATCTTTGGCATTTGGCAATTTAAGCATAATTTTTAGGAACAACCTCCCCCTATGCCTGAAAAGAAAAGTTTTTGATTGGTGTGTGCAACCTGTTCTAACTTATGCCAGCAAAATATGGACACTAACCTCACAATTGATACAAAAGCTATAAGTGGCTCAAAGAGACATGGAAAAATACATGCTCAGCATCACATGACAAGAACAAAAGACCTGCACATGTATTAGAGAACAAACAAAAATATATGATGTCATCAAAAGGATAAGAGAATTTAAATGGAAATGGGTTGGTCACAAGAACTGATGGCAGGTAGACTAAGGCAATATAGAATGGATTCCACTTGATAAAAAGCATCCATGAGAGACATAAAACAGATTGAGCAATGATATTTGTAAGTGTTGCAGAACCAATTAGCAAAGGAAAATTCAACACTGTATTGGTTGGAAACATGAAAAGGCCTTCATCCTGCAGTAGATAGACAATGGCTAGAATGATCATATCTTTATTTTTTTCCTGAATAGAATTATTTTTACATAAAAATATAGTAATATTTAGTAAATGGCACTACAAAGTATTTGGTATATGACAATGAAGAGAATTTATAGCAAGAAAATTTAGGCAGATGATATTTGTAATTTCATCCAGCAAAGTTTAAATTCTTAAACAGTTTTTCAAGAAGAAAAGACTTCCTTAGTATTTGCAGAGGAATCTTGTTTGGAAAACATAGACAAACCAGAGGTGGTATTCAGCAGGTTCTGACCAGTTCTGGAAAACTGGTAGCGGAAATTTTGAGTATTCAGAAAACCGGCAAATGCCACCTCTGACTGGAGATTTTGCATTATCCTTCACCTGCCACTCCTACCAAGCCAAGCCCACAGAACCGGTAGTAAAAAAATTTGAATCCCACCATTGAGTCAAACATACATTCACAATACATTCACTAGGAGTACAAGGTTTTTTGAGATATTTTTCTTCCTTAAATTCTGAGATTTAACCATAAAGGGGGCAGATTACTGATGAGACAAAGACAAAACATTCACTTATTCACATACAGTATATACAGACTTGAACCAATTAATAAATCAGTATAAAAAGTATGGCAAGTCCTTAAAAATCTCTTCCTTTTCAAGGAAAATCTTAACATTTCCCTTTTAACGAGCCTGGGTAGGAAAAAAATAAGACTTTATTTTTGTATGATTAAATAAAGCTATCTTTGAACTTCACTGAGTGCTTTGTGAGAGAAGGCTTGACATTCAAACTCATGGCAGCTCTGAAGATAATTTTAAAGTGGTAGAATGAATATGAAAAATGTGACAAGCTGCACTTTGGCCAATTCTCCATTTTTTAATATTTTTTTTAAGTACCTCTAGCATCTCTATATGCGGGTGAAACATATCCATCTTCTTTTCCTAAAAATACCTATGTTTAATCAGACTTTTTAAAACTAAACAGCTTGGAAATTAGTAATTCATTGAAATATCTTCCCAGTTGAACTAGAATAACAATCTTATATTTTTACTTTTTTAGATTTATAACTTATAAATTCTTAGTTTATTCTATTTACTGGTAGATTAATCACAAAATCGAATCCCATAGGCTAATAAATGTCAGATAATATTTAAGGTCAGACTATAACTATATTGAAGAAATCAAGATAAAGGGATAATATAAAGTGAAACATCCTTATCTGAGCTCCCACCCCTTCCTTTTTTATTTTGTCCATTTTGCTGGACTATGATTTTCTGCTTATCAACATGAACAAGAGGACTGTCAATCATTCCAGACACTCATTTATTTGTAAAAAAAAATCCATTTCAAAGATTAGTCAGCTGAGAATACACAGCATCTTGTGCCTTAGTTGAAACTGAATGTTTCTTTTGAGAGTCACTCAGCTGGCATCACATTTGATTTTAAAATACTCCAGAAAAACCAAACCTGAAAGACTTCAGGCATAACCTGCACTAATAGCAATCATTTCAAATTTCTATGAAGTAGTGGGGAAAAATAGTCCTCTTACCATTCCAAAATTTGCAGAGAATTCAACCAGAATAATTCCAGCTGAGACACTTTGTGGGTTCCTTCTTTTTGAAGAATAGTTGAACCCAACCAACTAAAAGCACTGTTTTTCTTTTTTCAGTGGATGAAAGCAATATTTTCAGCCTCATTATTCTAAGTGTAGAAAAAGTTTTTGAAAGCATTTATGACTGTGCCTTAAATATTTTTAATTATGCAAAACTCAAGACCAAACTAAACTGTTACACTGCATACTTATGGAGTATGCAATGTAATATTATGCAATACTAACACATTGCCTTTTGAGAATTTTATGGAAGGCATTAATGAGATATGGATCCCAAATATTGGGAAAGGCTGCATGCTTAAATGTGTCTAAATAAAACACAATTTCCTGGACTTTGCTTCAATACATATGACATACAAATGGTCACCATTCTGTTCATGGAAAATGTGTCTGAGAGGAAAAGTGTAACACTATTTGAATTATATGGAATACCAAAGGTAATAAATAAGTAGGTTTGTTTAGATCAATGGAATGTAAATGCAGAAAAAATAATCTTAAGATACAGAAGGATCTTAACAGACTTGAACATTGGGCGCTATCTAACAAAATGAAATTAAATGGTGGAAAAAGTAAGGTTCTACATTTAGGCAAGAAAAATCAAATGCACACATGCAGCATATGTGGTACCTTGCTCAATAGTAGTAATTGTGAGAGGGATCTCGGAGTCCTAGTGGACAACCATTTAAATATGAGCCAACAGTATGTAGCAGCTGCAAAAAAACCCAACACGGTTCTAGGCTACATAAACAGAGGGATAGAATCAAGATCATGTGAAGTATTAAGACAACTTTATAATAGCAATAGCACTTA
The DNA here is from genome assembly GCA_004320025.1 of Laticauda laticaudata. Lineage (NCBI taxonomy): Eukaryota > Metazoa > Chordata > Lepidosauria > Squamata > Elapidae > Laticauda > Laticauda laticaudata. The sequence continues at coordinate 40,187 of BHFT01029707.1, read as the reverse complement.
GACTTATATATCTCTTTAAGGTGCGTTACTGCCCTCTCTGTGGTTTACAGACTCAGCATATTGCCCACAACTATTTTATTTTTATTTTATTTTTGATTTATTTTATTTTATTTTGATTTATTTTATTTTATTTTGATTTATTTTATTTTATTTTGATTTATTTTATTTTATTTTGATTTGTCAATTGCTTACAAGATAATAGGTATAAGTAAAAACATAGTTGTAAATACATGGATACATATAAGAAAAATNTTTATTTTGATTTATTTTATTTTATTTTGATTTGTCAATTGCTTACAAGATAATAGGTATAAGTAAAAACATAGTTGTAAATACATGGATACATATAAGAAAAATAAAAAAACATAAAAGAAACAATAAGACAGGGACGGTAGGCAAGTTGGTGCTCTTATGCATGCCCCCTACAGACCTCTTAGGAAAGTGGTGAGGTCAATAGTAGACAGTCTATTTGGGTCTTCATTTTACCCACCTTGGAAGGATGGAAGATTGAGTCATGCCTAGGTAAGGCCACACTTGGAATACTGCATTCAGTTTTGGTCGCCACAATTTCAAAAAGATGTTGAGACTCTAGAAAGAGTGCAGAGAAAATCAACAAACATGATAAGGACCCTGGAGGCTAAAAAATATGAAGAACAGTTGTAGGAACTGGGTATGTCTAGTCTAATGAAAAGAAGGACTAGGGGAGACATGTGAGCAGTCATCCAATATCTCAGGGGTTGCCACAAAGAAGTGGAAGTCAAGCTATTCTCCAAAGCACCTGAGGACAGGACAAAAAGCAGTGGGTGGAAACTAATCAAGGAGAGATTAGAACTGAGGAGAAATTTCCAAGTTGCTTTTGAGTGGTTTGCTTGTGCATAGGATGTTAGTAACTTGGTGTCTTATTCTATCAGCTTCATCTGTATTTAATTTATTAGGCTGGATTCTATTCCACATATACAGATTCTGTGGTGATTTTTGGGTGCTATAGCATAATTGAATCCTTTGGTTAGGACATCTGTTTCTGTTTTGTGAGTTCTTCTGTTGGAAACGTTATATACTAATTGTTTCAGTGTTGTTGTGAGTTGTTGGGGCTTTCTTGTCATGTTCTAATTTCTTTAGTTTCTTCAAGAGTTTGCCATTTTCGTAAGTGGTTTTCAGTTTCAGCTCTCCAAGTTGTAGCTGTTTTATCTTGTCCCAAAATAGAGTTTGGATTCTGCTGCTCAAATCCAGGTTTTGTGTCAGCAAATCTTGTTTAACTGATCAACTTGAATCTCTTTCTTGGAGCTTGTCTTGAGTAGAGCCATTTCAGTTCTTTTCAGGATACGTTTAGTAGCTGCTGTACTGTGATGAAATGTTAATTTGAAGGCAGGTTGGTGTTGCATTGTTGTCTCTGCAGCTGCATAGGAATTTGAGGTCACATAGCATTCCTGCTCTTTTAACTTCCAGCTTCTCATAGGTTTTTGTCTGGCTGTTATTTTTTCCTCCCTGTAGAGTCTGATATTTGTTTTTCTTAAGTTTTCGCGGGTACTTACATGTATGGTATAGCTTTTGAGTATTTTCCCACGTCATTATAGTGTGGCTTTTAAAGATTTACAGTTGGAACAAGAGATCTGCTTGTAAGTTTCAATGTGGTTTCACTATTCACTCAAAGTCCCGATAAAAGAAAACTCTGAAATCATCAGCTAAACACCTCATGGAACTAGCAGAACACTGCCATAACCAACACATATTTCATATACAAAGATACAAGCAAATTGAAGGAGCCCCTATGGGATCACCACTGTCACCCATCATTTCAAACCTGTTCATGGGAGAATTTGAATCCAGAAACCCTAGCTAATCCACCCACAAACCCAAAACTATGGTTAAGAACATCGATGACACTTTGTGATTTGGCCCCACAGAAAAGAAAACCTAAACAATTTCCTAACACACCTAAATAGCACACACCCCAAAATCAAATTCACCATGGAAACGGAAACAAACAAACAACACTACCATTCCTAGATGTACTAATCTACAAAAGAACACCAACCGCTACCTCAACGTCCAATCCTATCACCATCCACACAGATAAACTCCGTGGCCAAAATAACTGATAGCCAGAATCTGGCAGACTATATATAAAGACTGAACTATGCACCCTGACAAAGTACTGACAGCTAATGCTTCCACAAAAGCAAAATCATTAGGCGTTGATCCAACAAAACAACACACAGAACAATGGAGACCTAGAAGATGACAGACCAAAATGGAACAGCTGTCCTCCCAACAAACGCAAGGTATTACAGACAAAAAATCAGTGAGATACACACAGCATCACTTTCAAGACTGCCTTCAAGACATTAAAAATAGCAGCCATCCTAAAGAAACCCCAAAGATAAAATTCACCTGCCGAAAACCAAGGCATATATGAAGTCCCCTGGCATCATCCCTTGCCACATACATTGAAAGAACCAACAGAAGAATAAATTACCGGCCTGGATGAACACAAAATGCCAGCAAAAAAGCTTAACCACTTCCTCACTAGTTCCAACAATGAACAATAGTTATAGTCATTATTCAATGAGCCCAAAACCCTAGCCACTATAGAAAACCCCAGCCACAGAATTATTTTCAGAGAAGCCATAAGATTATGATATAAAGACCCTGAAAGCATGAATAGAAGAGACGATTCCAACCAGACTATCAATTATTTTGGAAAGCCTGCACTCACAAACAAAAAAGAATCTCCACACCACAAAGCCAGGCATACCACCGTGAAGGCACAAGCAGCATCCCCCCTGAACCTCCAGCTCCAAACAACCCCAACCAGGCACCCAGATTGAAACCTAGCTTCCTAATATATGATACCGTCCATTACTTGGAGCCAACCACACTAAAAGCCTCCAATACAGGAACACAATTTGCCAGCCAAATCAATACAAAAAAAAGCCACAAAACGACAGAAGATTTTAGAAACACCAATCAAGCAGAAACACAGCAAACTCCAAGACCAAGAAAACAACAGACCCAAGACTCCCAACCAATTAGGATGAAGAAAAATTCATTCTTGCACTAGCAGTTAGGCTAAGGCCCAAATTTAAAGCTGAAATGGCTTGAAAGCCTGACTCCACAGCATGAACACAATTACCGAAGCCTGATTGAAGGCAGAATTGAGATCCGCCGGAAACATTGCGTACAACAATGCTACAACTTTAAAAGCACTCAAACTATAATGACCCAAACAAAGCTGAATAACCATACACACCACACACCACCACACATATATATATACAAACTCCAATACAGAAGCCTATGATGGCAGATGAGATTCTGCTGAAAACGTTGCTACAACTTTTAAAAGCAAGTACAATGACGTGGGATAATAACCCGAAGGAAGACTAGCAGCATATATATTATATAATAATATATATATATATATATATTACTAATATATATTGTGTTGTGTGTGTGTGTGTGTGTTGTGTGGTGTGTGTGTGTGTGCGTGTGCTGTGTGTTTGTATATCATGTATATATGTATGATATATGTATATATGATATATAATATTATATATGTATATATGTATATATGTATATAATGTGATATATGGATATATGTTAATATGGTCTATAATATATATATATGTATATATATATGTATATATACATACGCACACACACACAAACATACATACTTATATACGATAGATGTGTCAAACATATAAATACACACACAAAATCTGATAACAAAAACATACATGCACACATACATATATGTATACACATACATGCACACACATATATTGCTGAATACCATTCACAGTCCCTTTTTGTGAAATGGGCAAACATATACATTTGATAAATAAATAAAATAACTTCTGAACTTCATATACTTATTGGCTTCATTAAGATCTAAAGTTAGAGTAGGCAACCTGTATGTTATGGTCTCTCTTATAAATCCATTTGTGATTAAGAGGGCAAAAAGCAGCTGAGCAAGTATGATCCAATGATACTAGAGCTTAGGACTGAAACCATGTTGTAGTACCTCAGAAACTCTGATTCTGAACTCTGATTCTGACATGTTGATCTCACTTCAAAAAAGAATAAATAATAGACATAATTACAGTATATTTATATAATGATAAATTATGCAAATACAGAAAAATCTCAATTATAAAATATCTGCAGCAAGGTTAATGAAGTTTGTGGTACCATATCCATGACTCTGTAAGTTATTCAAGCCTGAATCAAATTCAGGGTCTCTATTGGTTAAATATTTAATAGAGATGTTTTCTTAAAAAAAAAAAAACTTACATCCTCATCCANGGTCTCTATTGGTTAAATATTTAATAGAGATGTTTTCTTAAAAAAAAAAAAACTTACATCCTCATCCACTTTACAACAGCATGACATCTCAAAGGCACCTTTTATATTAGAATTTTATTCAGCGTAATTTGTTAAAAAACATCATTACTGATGCAGATACATTGTTCAGTGTCATTGCTTCAGACAAAAAGGACAATCTTATAATTCTAAGATTTATTGTAATACATGGCTTATCTAATCTTAAAAAGTGTTTCACATACATAGAAACACAATAGAAAAAATATTCAAAAGAAAACACTAATAAGCAAAAAAAGAACAGAATAACAGAGTTGTTGGAGGTTTCTAGTCCAATTCCCTGCCCAATTAAGAAATCCTATCCCATTTCAGACAAATGGTTTTTCAATCTGTTCTTAAAAATTTCCAGTGTTGTAGCATCCAGAACTTCTGGAGATAAATTGTTCCATTGATTAATTATTCAAATGGTCAGGAAATTTGTCCATAGTTCTAAGTTGCTTCTCTCCTTTCATCCATTGGTTCTTGTCCTGCCTTCAGGTGCTTTGGAGAAAAGGTTGACCCCCTCTTTTTTGTGGCAGTCACTTAGATTATTTCACCTTATTCTCATTTGTAAGGTTAACCATATTGGATTTTTTGAGTTTCAGTTATGCAATTATATTTCAAAAAATAGCCTTTAATAAATGGTCAAATATTTGAAGAGGACCTGGCGTCGCAACGATATTGCATGCAATCTTGGAGGTCTGAGATTGCAGCCGATATCTTTGCCCCGGACAGTCCAAATGGCCCTAAACCATCCTAAAGAGACGGTGATAGTGAAGGGCGCACCCTGTAGATCCCAGGGATATCGCAAAGTCCCTGGTTGATCTAGGAGAAGCCCTTTTGCCAGTGGCAGAGAGGCAGCTACCAAAGCTGCTGAAGTTGGGACAGCTCTGAATGGAAGAGATTGAAAGAGAAAATGTGTTTGGTGAGAATTGTTCTTTTATTATTGTAAGACTTAAAAGGACTTTAAAGGACACCCTAAGGGGAAAAAGAATTCGTAAAAGTTTTGACAGAACTGAATAAGTTGGCGGTTTTTAAACAGAATGTCAAAGTAAGGCCCTTTGTTTTATGTTTTTTTTTCTCATCAACTGACTTCCTTGATTCAAAATGATTCTGCATTTGCTAACTGGAATGTTTTTCTTATTTATATTTAGTCTTCTCTTCTTTTTTGGACCTTTGTAAATATTTTATTAGCAGGGCTCCCTTAAGTTACCTTGGCTTGTTGTTTTTTTTTTTACTTTGTTAGGTTTTGTCTGGAAAAGGAGGTGGAGATGAGAGTAAAGAACTTTGTAACACTGCCCAACTAGGATGCTTGGAAAATATGTAGAGAAAGCTGATTAAAGCTGAGAAAAGAAAGCTCTGAAATCTTTTCAAAGACATTGCTATGTGATAAGATAGATGGAATAGCGCGGAGAAGTGTTTACTGCAGGTGTTCTTCTCGCGATTTCTATCAACCAAATTTGAAACTTGCTTTGAAAGTTTTGGAGAGAGCTATGAACAAGAAGCCTTGGATAATTAAATAAAGTGGCAGTGTGTCTTTTTTTTTATTTTTCTTAAGTTTGGGTCACTCCCCCCTTACCAGCTGCTACTGTTCCATTTTTTCCCTTTTTTTAAAACCTTTTATTTTTTGAAATATTTTTATCTTTTGCTTAATATTTTAAAGGGAAAAGCCTCAAATTTTCTTTTCGCCTTTCCTTTTCTTCTTTTGGATTTTTTTTGTTTTTTTGATATGCCTTTTTTTTTTATTTGAAAATTCTCAATTGGATTAAGGTGTTGAAGAACCCTGAAGAAATTACTTTTATTTTTTTTCTAAAATTTTTTTTACTTTTTGCTCTTTTTAAACGTTTTTTATTCTTTTCCTTCCTTCTACCTATTACCTGAGATTGGATTTAAGGTTAAGAAGAAACCTGAAAAGAATTTTTTTTTTCCTTTTTCCTTTTTTATTATTATTGGGTTTTTTTTTTCTCTCTAACCATTCCTTATTTTTTCATTTTTGGATTATAATTGGCTATTTTTATGATTGGATTAGGGTTTTAGAAGAACTTGAAGATCCCAAATTGTTGTAAAAATGAGTAGGAAGTTTTAATAAGCTTTTCCCTGGCTCCTCAACTTCTACTTTCTTGCCTCTCCCCCACCCATCTGTGAGGACAACGTTTCAATTCAGACAATTGTAAAGCAAGAATAAAGATCAAGAAAACAGTGAACTCCTCTACAGATGATATTGCAGGAATCAAAGACCTTTGAAAAACAAAGTCAGACACCATGAAAAAAGAGAATAAAGAAAACATTGAAGCAAAGAACAGAGAAAAACTGATGAAAAGGTGGAGAATATTCAAAAATATGATGGTGGAAGTTATGATGAAGAGATTCCCAAAAAATTTGAAGAAGAAAGATAAACAGAAGAGACCAAGAAGATTGGAGATATCGATATCAGATTAACAGTGGTTTGAACAAGATAAAAGTGGGATATTGAAATGGGGAAAGATGGACAGATCACAAATTTCTATCTCAGATTTCAAAAATACAGAGGAAGAAAAAGGACAAAATTTAGTGGAGATAAATGATAGAAATATTGCGCTTGAAGCTTTTGGAAATAATAGAAGAGAAGATGAATAGGATGGAGTAGATGAAGGTATACCGCAGTTCTTTTTACAAGAATATGCCGATGAAGAATAACCTACCAAAGAGAAGTTCATATCAGATTTACAAAAAAGGCCATGAAAAACAAAATGTTTACAAGTGGGTAAGAGAGAAAACATTGAAATACAAAGGCCAAGGAGATTGTTGGGTCTTAATAAACAAATACCCAGAAAGAGTGAGAGAGATGAAGAAACACCGGTAACCGATTTCCTGACTGAAAATGTTATTTGAAAAAAAGAGGTGAATTAACAGATGGCTTAATTCCAGAAGGGTTTAATGTTTCAATGGCCAAGAAAGAGATACAGAAATTGACTCAATCGAGAAAGCAGAATTTATTTATGCAGAATTTTTTTCGGAAGGAGAGAGGAGGAGGCAAAAAAAAGAGATTTTTTCACTAATTGAATTCCCAAGATATGAAACCAAATGGGAGAATAGAAAAGAAAGGAAGGCCGCAGTAGGTGGATCGGTGGAGAACTAAAGGAAACAACGTGAAACCAAGATCTTTACGAGAGCTCCAAACTCCCCCTTAATTATAAAGCATAATTATGGAAGAGAAAAAAACCTGATTACAATGAATATAAATGAAACTTAATTCAGCTGTTAAAGAAGGAAAATTTTTCACAGATTTAAGAGAAACTAAAAATTTTGATATAATTCGTCTACACAAGAAGACAATATTAAAAAACAACATGAAACAATTGTTTGGTACAGACAAAATTAGGGAAAATAATTTACTTCTTTTGACTCAGTGTAAGAAAAGAGACCATCATTTATATATCAAAGAGACCATCTTAGCAAAATTGATTTTATACTGATGAAGACGGAAGAGTATTAATGGTGGAAATAATGGATAAATATACGAAAACACTCTTGATTGCAATTTAATGCTCCGAATGATAAACAAGAAAAATTTTATAAAAAATTACACACGAAAATAATTGAAACTGGACTAGTTCAATAAAAGTTATGAATGGGAAATTTCAATGGAATTGTGGAGCAATAAACTGGAACTATATAACAACAACAACAACAACAAAAGCAAAATAGGGAAGACTCTCCCTAAATCCTTTTTTAAAATGATAGATGAAATAAACTTAAAATATATGTGGAGAGAAAGAAATGCTAAACCAAACAAACACTTTTTACTGAAATAGACAATTTAACCATGGTCCAGCAATAGAATATGAATTTGGACTTCACAGAATTAATATCTAATTTCAAGAAACAAATATCAAAACAAGTTACTTGGCAGAACCACAATCCCAATGACAATTAAATGGAAAAGGACAAAAAAAAGATCGAGATGGACATAAAATAATACTATTCTAAAAGGAGAAGGATTTTTATACAGGGGATGAGAAAGAATTGGTTTTTTTCTTTATAAGAAAATAAAAAAAAGATACTTCAATCCAGAACATATGGGACCATAATGAAGGCAATATGCTAGAGGGCTTGATAATAGACTCAAAAGAAAAAGGAACATTAGCGAAAAGGCAAGCCACGGAAAAACTTTAGAAGATGGAAGTATAAAAGACTCAAAAAAGAACAACCAGAAAACACCACAGAAAAAAGACATTAAGACTAAAACTGGATACAATAACATAAAATGAGTTTAATAAAGAAGAATTAGCACAGAAAATTAGAAGTGCTAAACAGAATAATTTTTGAGAGGCAAACAAAACCAGGTAGACTGGTTAGCATACAAACTGGAGAAAGGAAAAAAGAATCAAGGTAAAATACCTCAGTTAATAGATGATCAAGGTCAAGTTTGCCACGGCAATAAAGAGAAGAAGGAAATCATTCGAGGCTTTTATGGGAAATTATATGAGCAAAGAGAATATTAATGAGGAAACAGTTAAACAGTATTTTACAGAATGCTCATCTACCTGAGATACCTAAGGAAGACTGAAAAATGTTAGAAAGCAATAAACCATGATGAGTTAACCGAAGCACTTAAGAAACAAAATAATGGGAAAAGCACCAGGCCCAGATGGACTTCCGGCAGAATTCTATATAACATTACAAGAATCGCTGACTTCCATTGCTAGAAGTCATGAATGAAGTTATGCTAAGAAGATACCTAAAACATGGTCAGAAGCCTACATTACACTTATTCCAAAAGAAGAGACTGCATTTCATTACAAAATTAAGAATTACAGACCCAATTTCTTTATTAAATGCAGATTATAAAATCTTCGCTTCAATATTCGCAGAGACTCCAAAAATATTTAAATAATTTTATTCATTCTGACCAAAATGGGATTTCTGCAAAAGACAAATTAAAGATAATTATGAGAGTAATATTAGACACTTTGGAATATTATGAGGGCCTCACCCGAAAAACAAATGGCTTTTGAAATTTTTTAGATGGCACAAAAGTCATTTGATAATTGTGAACTGGAGAGTTCCAATGTTATTATTATTGAACAAGATGGGCTTTTGCCAGAAAATTTATTTCAGCAATACAAGCCATATGTTATAAACAAATGGCAAAGGTAATGATAGAGGGGAGAATTAACAACTCTAATCAATATAGAAAAGGTACAAGACAAGGTTGCCCACTGTCACCTTTGCTAATTCAATATTAATTCTGGAAGTGTTTAAATAGAAACATAGAGATGAAAGAGTATGAAAGGAATGAAATTAAAAAGGAAGAATTTAAAATTGCAAGCTTGTTGCCAGATGACTTGGCTTTTATTTAGAAGATCCTCTAGAAAAACAGCACCAAAAACTATTGAAAAAGATAGAGGCATAATGGCAAGTGGCCTGCTTGAAAATAAACAAAGATAAGACAAAGATTTTGACAAAGAAATATGTTACTAAGACAAAAAAGAAGAATTGCAGATGTAATTGAAAATTCAAATCACGAATAAGGTTAAGTACTCGGGATACATTTGACAGCAAGATATAGTTCATTAAAAGGGAACAATTACATAAACTTAAACAACAGATAGCACTAAGACTTGACGAAATGGGAAACCTACAATTGTCATGAATAGGGAGAATTTCAACAATCAAAGATGAATTTTTACCCCAGAATTCTATATTGTTTCAAACAATACAATTTGGCTTGGAAAGGACTACTTTTAAAGATTAAACAAAATTGTATTGAAATATATATGGCAAGGTAAGAGAAGAGAGAGTAAAGTTAAAACTCTTACAAGATGCTAGAAATTGGAGGAGATTTTGGTCTGCCTTATTGGGAGTTGTACTACCAAAGCTACAAATTGATGTCGGTTAAGGAATGGATAACATTAAGAAATACTAGATTGTTTGGCATTAGAAGGTCATGATCTGTTTGTTGGGGTGGCATGACTTTTTTATGGTTATAAGGGAACTAAAATACAGGGTTATTTTAAAAGACATCATTTACGGGAATCTCTGTGGTTAAATTGGAGAAGATTAAAAGACAATGTTATTTGAAAATTCCAGTCTGGTTATCGACTATTGAAGCATTTCTTATCCTATAACATATAAGAAGGAACAAACACGGTTAGATATGGGGAATTTTGAATGAAAAGGGTGAACTTAAATGGATGAAAAACTAGAGGAACAAGGTATAAAGATGAATTGGTTTTCTTATGCACAAATACATTCAAGGTATGAAAAGATTTAAAATAGAAGGTTTCTATTAAGAAATTGACTGATTTAGATAAGATTTTGAACAGGTAACTATGAAAAGATGATTTAAAAATTGTATGGATATTTATTAGAAATTAAATTAGAGAAGAACAAGAAAGACAACTTTAAAGAAACTATGATTGCTTGGGGGAAAGAATTTTTGGATATGGGATTGATCTAGAGAAATGGCAAAAAATTGTGGTCTCAAAATTATTAAAATGACAATGTCAACAGCAATTTAAAGAAATTTTGTATAAGATTTTTTACAGGTGGCATTTTCCCCGACAAGAATAGCAAGAATGTTCAAAAATAAATCTGAAAAGATGTTGAAATGTCAATCAGATACCTGGCTCCTATTACCATATGTGTTGGACTTGTGCGGAGTGCAAAAAAATATTGGACTAAAATCCACATGTGGTTGGAAAAAAATGACAAAAAAAGCATATAGATTTTAAACCAGAGATATATGTATTGGGAATTCTACCTGATTCATACAGCAAAGATTTTAAAATATTTGGGATTGTAAATGTATTAAGAGCAGCTAGATTGTAATTTGGCCTAAAAATTGTGAAAAATGAAGAAAAATACCATTGCGCGAGGAAATTATCAAGAAAATACTGGAATGTGCTGAAATGAGTAGATTGATATTTGAAATTAGAGAACAGAGGATAAACAATTTTACAAAAATTTGGGAACCCTTTTTCTATCAATGGCTAGATAACAAAATATAGCAATAGAATATGTTACAATTATAGAAAATAATGAATATATAAAGATGTATTTCTTTTATTATTTACTATTGATTACATATATACAATGTTTTTAGGATAGATTTTGGAAGGAGATATATGAATTGTTATGAAATATAACTAAAGTAAAGTATAGTTATTCTCGGCAAAGTATGAATGAACAAAAATTATAGTCAAATGATTGATCAATAATAATACTAGGATATTTCAATTCCTGATAATATGAGTTATGTGTGTAATGTAACTGTAATTGAGACTATGGAAAATCGATCACAAAAAATTATTGTAAACCAACCGACACACTGGTACACTTATGGAAGAAAGTTGATGTTTTTTATGTTTTGTTTGTTTTTGTTTGTTCTTAAAAATCAATAAAACTTAACCAAAAAAAAAAAAGGTCAAATATTTATAAATAAATTAATTAAAATTAAATTTTACTGATGAAAATGCAAAATCTGTGACTTCAGAGGGAAAATTCAGGTGTGTGGAAGATTGTGGTGGTCAATGAAATTAACACAATTAAGTGCAATTAAAATGTCAGAAATAGCACTTAATGAAGTGGAATCAGGATGCAAGTAATAGCTGATCTAAAATGCAGCTCAGGTTTCATTCCCTAGTACGGATATTGGAAAAGTAAGCATATTCAGTGTTCATTTCTTTTTCAGATTTGTACGCTAAATACATGAAGGTCATTCTATGGGAGAAATGACATTTATTTATTAATTCATCAAATTTATATACTGCTCATCTCGCTCACAAAGCAACTCTTGGCAGTATACAAGTAACAGACAAAACCATGAAAGTTATGTGAACTATTATAGTAGGAGGCAATTAAAACAAAATAGAATAATTAAAAGTAAAAACAGGTAGGATCGCATTCAAGGTTCTTACCAGCCCCTTTGCTGCACGCTTCTCTGTGTGTCCCAAGAGAGTTGGCAGACATTTCCAAAAGGCCAAGATGAGGGCAACAATGTTGCAAAGGGCAGGGACAATGGCAGAGAGTCTCTGTTCCTAGACTCCACCAGTTAAAATTATTTAATTGGAGTCACATAGCATTCCGCATAGCTACTTTATTTCCTCTATTGTCAGAGTATTCTATTCTAATGTGGGGAATGGGTACAAAGTATGATCAAGAAAGTAACAATGGTGACTGCAATTATGTGAGTGAAACTCCACTTATTTTTTGTGTTTATTACACTGGCACAGCTTCAGTCACACTGTTGTTGCCACCATCTTTCTTTATTTGACCATAAGCTGTAGACAGCCCTGCTAACAAAAGAATAAAAGGCCTTTTCAAGTTAAGCAGATGGTATTATTCTTTGAAAGCTGAAGCTTAGCGTATTACTATGGTGTGCTGTGTTCAGTAGGAAGAGGTTGGCCATAACCTGGTCATGTTTTGTATCAGAAAGACAACAGGCAGATCATGGCCAATGAACATTCAGAGTTACACAAGACTGACCTGAGAACCTATATATTTTCTGCAGTAACTGACAGAAAATATGAAGACATGGCAAGGGCAATATTTGAACAGATATGACTACAGTAAAAACAGTAGTGACCACAATCCCACTAAAACAGGGGTTCCCCTACTCCCAGGCCACAGCCCAATACTGGACCATCGCCCATTCGGAACTGGGAAGGAAGCGGAGGGAGAGTACACACACAACTCTACTTGTGCAAGCAGCAGGTGAGCATGGACATGAGCAAAGTTCCACTTGTGTAAGTAAAGGACATGTGTTCTTGCTATTCGTGCAAATGGAATTGAGCATGCACACTTGCTCAACACTTGCATGGAATCATCCCCTCCCCACTGGGTTGTCTGCAAAGCCAGAAAGATTGTGGATCACTGTCCTGAAGGACTATGTTTGTTTGTTCTTGATCAAGATAAATTTGTAAAAAAAAATAGTTCCATACATACAGATGAAAAATAGAAGCAAATGAAACATGCAGATGAAAAATAGGAGAAAAGAATAAGAACTTTAGACAGGACATAAATATTAGATAAATAAAGCATATATAGCATGTAATGTATGTGAAGGAGGATAGAATAATAACAGTTTGTTATTATTTCTTAGCAGGTTTATAATAAATTATTAGCAAATGTATTTATTATCAATTAACACATGGCCAAAAATTTAAATTATATTTGATATTTTTGTCCATCTATTAAGTTCTTCCAAGCACCTGGGATAGACAGATGTTGTTCGATGGTGTTAAAGGTATCATCACAGAATGTAAGTTGTTCCAAGTAAAGCAAGCTTTTGCAATGGACTGATGATGATTTTGTTTATGTCAGTGGTGTTCAAGTGGTGTTCCAGTTGTTTTGGAATTGCACTCAAGGGATCTATTACTGTTATATCTTTGCATTCTTTTGCCACAGTCATTCTGATGCTGTTTGTAGGTCTTTATTAGTTATTCATTTTCTTTGTTTCTGCTGTTTCCAGCTACTGCAGTATCCAGACTTTTTTTACTTTCTTTCTTATCAACAATTGTTAAATCTGGGGTGTTATTTGGTAGGTTTTTGCCAGTTTGAATTCTAAAATTGCAGAGCATTTCTCATTTTTCAGGTCTTTTTATCTAGGGCTTTTAGTTCTGCTTGAATCCAGTCCACTATTCCAGCTGTGTATCACATGACTTGGTGGTATATTCTCCACTGACTTTGGACTTTAAGATCTTCTTCATTCTTTGATGTATTCACTTCTAAATTTTTGGTTGACTTCAATATGTTTGATGCTGTCATTCTGAGGGCATCTTGATTCTGTCTGTGTTTCCCATTTGTTGCCTTTTAATGTTGAGGGTGGCATTTTTGTCCAGTCCAAACTTGTCTAGTCTATTGAATTTCTTAGCTGCATATATGGACAATGTTGAACCACAATTCGATTTCAGGTGGTGTTTTTCAATTATTGAATAATTAACAATAATTAACATTATTGTTATTACTTTCTCTGTTTTCTTTTCAATACGTAGGGAATTCTTGTTTAATGAACTTTAAATATGAGACATATAGCTCTAATAAAATCCTTTTTCTCCTTAACCTGTCTATACAATTTTAAATTGATATTTAATTTAACCTGTAAAATTTTGAACCAGAAATTGTGCTTCAAAGTGGGAAAATTGAATTTTTTTTAGGGATAAAGAGTCAGCGACAACTTTTACTCATTTGATAAGTGGACAAAATTGGAAAAAAGCATGCATCAAAAATTGTATCCAAAATGCAGATTGCTTCTTTGGTAAAATATATGGTAATCATTTTAGAACATTAAATATAATTCTGCAATTCTGATGTTCAAAAGAAAATAACTGGCACATTAATAAACTTTCATGCCCTACATATCATACAATGTAATACATTTTAGGAAAATATAGTAGGATTTATTTGGTATAACTGATTATTATTTACTTTTTCTGATAAAAGAATATTGTTTCTAAATCATTTTTGACTCAGATTTGGAATAAATGTTAACATGTTCCAGACAGGATATGCTTTTGTGGCTATACCAATATCAATTTTCTATTCTGGCTTTTCTTTCAAATATTTCTTGTTATCTATCAAAACACAAGATTAGTAGTAAATTAATAGTTTAAACACAAAATAGATTTGATACAATTGACTAGCCACTCCATGCATAGGACTTTCATTTTTTTCAAACATCAAATAAGAACAAAAGCTATACATTCACCATGGTTCTGTCATAACTTCTACAAGAGATTCATATAATAGAATAATAGATAAATATTTAAAAAAAATATCTGAGCTATAACACAATACAAGTAATTACTATTCTCTGACATATGCATATGCATATGCATATGCATATACATGTACATATACATATACATATACATATACATATACATATACATATACATATGCCAGCCGACACCCATGTGTCATGCTCCTGTTGGAATCTGGATCCAAGGAGGAAGATGAACAGCTGACAGGGAGTGGCCAGTGTTGCTGTGGAGGAAACTGGGGAAGGGCAAAGTCTGGCTGGGCAGAGCAGGACAGTGGTAGAACAAGGGAGAGGGAGTTCAGAGAAAGACCCAGGCCCACTGCCTCTTCATCCAAGGCATGCAGGGAGAAATGGAAAAGAGAGCAACATGGGTTGTGTAGCGTAAGGGAAGGAAAGGACCCTGATTCCCTATATTAGTCACAGCTGGGAAGAGAGTTGAAAAGAAATGCATGCTAAGTGTGGCAGCTGCTGGGAAAAAACATGAGTTATCTTGTGTTGACTTTGATTATCTGTGTCCTGGCATCTCCAACCATGTTGATTATTGCCATGCCTTCACATCTAGAATTATTGTTCCTGCCCTGCTGGACTAATTACCTCATTTTGCCTTGATTGGACTTATAGATTTTGTTGACCACATTTTGGATTGTTCTCTGCAGACAATGGCTGTTCCTGGGAAGAGGGACATTGGGGGAAAAGTTGGAGCTAATAAAGGGATTCCTACTGATTATCTGACTGTGTTGCCTTTGTGTCACAGCCCTGGTCATCATACCATGCTTTGCTACGAAACTATGTGATCGGGCTTAGTTTTGGGGGAGAAAAATAAAGGGAAAAAAATTCTGCCTCTGCTTACCAGCATCCATTGGTATTCATCTGGCTAGTGTCCTGTCAGTGCATGAGAGAGTTTGGAAACTGAAACAGTATTTGTTGTGTAAGCAAGAATGAGCCTGGGCATGGCTTACTCAACTGTTCTGTACTAAAGCTTCTTGCTGCTCTGAAACTAAAACTGAAACTCCTCTCCATTACCCCCCAAAATAACCCTAATTAATATCCCACCCACTCAAGTGCACAGGTAAAAATTAAGCTAGAGTGAGGATGAGGGTGGAACTGCCCAACTACTTACCTTTGGGCAGTTGTAGCCAGGCCTCTCACACCCTGACACCTGCCTTGTTGACCCATTTTTTTGCAGCCGGCAAGGCTGGCAAGGCTTTCCTGAAGGCCGCTGTAGCTGATAACAAAGCTCTGGATCAATCCGGGGCTCTGTTATCAGCTGCAGAAGCCTTCAGGAAGGACTTGCTGGCTACAGAAGAAGTTCTTGAAGATCTCTGACAGTGAAAATAAGGAGGCCAGGGGTGATGTGAACAGCTGAGGTGAGTTAATGGATGACCTCCCAAAAAATAAGACCTGGTGCCTTTTTTGGTGGCAAAAAAAATATAAGACAGGGTCTTATTTTCAGGGAAACACAGTGTGTGTGTGTGTGTGTGTGTGTGTGTGTGTGTGTGTGTGTGTGTGTGTGTACTAGCTCTATACCTGTGCTTCGCTATGAAATTATGTGATCGGGCTTAGTTTTTGGGGAGGAAAATAAGGGGAAAAATAGCTGCCTCTGCCTACCAGTATCCATTGGTATTCATCTGGCTAGAATCCTATCAGTGTGTGAGAGAGTTGAGGTCTGTTTGGAAACTGAAACAGTATTTGCTGTGTAAGCAAGAAAGAGACAACAAGGAGCCTGGGCAATTGCTTAGCTCAACTGTTCTGGTTCTGCACAGCTTCCAACAAAATTTGTTGGATGAAAAGCTGTGCTACAGACTAGATTTAATGATATCAAGTACACCATACCAGCAGGGATGGGATCTGACCAGTATAACTACTGGTTCTGTTGCTCTGCGTTGTGCACGCATGCGCGCATGGGTGCAAGTTGTGCGAGTGCAATTTACAAACTGCTGAGCTGCCTGGACAGTGCTTTTTTCCTGCTTTCAACCGCAGCTGTGTCACGCAAAGCAGCTGAAGTTGAAAACACAAGAAATAAAGGTCAGGTAAGAGCCAGGGCGGGCCGGTGGGCTAAAACAGCAGCAGACAGAACTGGTTCTATGTATGCTCTCTGCTTGCTGCTTTCCATATCAATCGTTCTACAGAAGTGGACAGAACCAGTAGAATCCCACCCTGCATACCAGAGTGTAATTTGATATGTACAGTCTTCCACATACTAATCTTTATGTTTGCTGACACCCATCTAAAGCTCCTTTGCTTTCTTTTAGATTCTAAAGCTTTGTTTTTTTCATATAACTTTCTGTTTTAACATTTTAAATATCTTCTAGCTTTTCATGGTTTTTAGCTTTATAATCTGATGTACCTATTTGCTTTTTAATTGACTATACTCACTCTCCTTATTTGATCTATGGCTGTAATAAAGACTTGATTTGATATACATTGTATATGAAATCTATGTTATATTTATAAATCTGTGACATATGTGAAATTTAGTATTTAAATGTTGTTGTAAATGACTGTCCTAGAACAGTTTTTCAAAGAATAAAAATAAAGTACTTTGATAATCTCTACAGAATGTTTTAGCATATATTTGAAATATCCTAACTTTCGGTATTCCATTTTTTTTCTAAACTATTAGTCCTTTCTTTATTTTGAAGAGGAAGTAAGACCAAAATGATTTTTAAAAACTATCTACATAGATATATAGAATATAGATAGAATTCTTTATTGGCCAAGTGTGTCTTGGTGCAAATGTTCTCAGTGTACATTAAAAAAAAGATACATTCTTCAAGAGTCAAGAATCATAAGGTACAACACTTAATGATAATCACAGAGTACAATAAGCAATCAAATCATACGAGGAAATAGTCACTATAAATTGTGAACATACAAGCAACAAAGTTATAGTCATACAGTCAAAAGTGTGAGGGGATGGGTGATAAGGAGTAATGAGAAGATTAATAGTAGTGCAGACTTTGTAAATAGTTGGACAGTGTTGAGCGAATTATTTGTTTAGCAGAGTGATGGCATTCGGGGAAAAACTGTCCTTGTGTCTAGTTGCTCTGGTGTTCAGGACTCTATAGCATCGTTTTGAGGGTAGAAGTTGAAACAATTTATGTCCAGGATATGAGGGGTCTGTAAATATTTTCATAGCCTTCTTTTTGACTCATGCAGTATACCAGAGGGGAACCTTCAGGGCCTTCTACGCCTTCAGAGAAGGCCTTAAAAAAATCTGGACCCAAAAAAATAAGTATTAAATTATTATATATAATCTATCTAATTTAATTTAATACAATGCATTTAATACATTTTCTCTAATCTATGTTCTAAAGTTAAGTTTACTGTAAAGTTCACATCAGCAATGAAAGGGTTACTGTCCTGAAACATATTATCCAATCAGAATCGTCCGTCTCTATCAAAGCCCGGTTAGCTGGCTCATTAATTGGTTAGGACTTCATGAATCCAGGGGAAGGCCAAGCTATGTGTTTTGGTTTGGAGAGTGATGGGAAAACTGACCAATCACGGTTTGATTTTAAGTGGGCGGGACAAAAACAAAAGATCATAGGCCTTCGTGAAGTCCTACCAGCAGCTGCACAGTGAAATCCTGGACAACATTCTCACTCAGCTGAGGAACAGGTTCAAGGATCATGAAAAACTGATGTTCCTTGCCCTTCTGGACCCCAAGAAGTTTGCCTCATACAGAGAAAACTTCCCCAGCTCTGCGTTTCAGAGTGAGGGCTGAGGTGAAGGCCCAGCTGTAGTGCTCACAGTTCGCCACTGCAGTATACAGGTTCTCAATGGAAGGCAGGTTGGTAGTAATTGCTTTTTCTGCAGTTCTAATTATCTGTTAAGTCTGTGTCTGTCTTGTTGAGTTGCAGAACCAGACCAGACAGTTATAGAGGTGCAGACTCAATAATTCCTCTGTAGAACTGTATCAGCAGCTCCTTGGGAAGTTTGAGCTTTCTGAGTTGGTGCAGAAAGAACATTGTTTGTTCTTTTTCTTTGTTCTTTCAATTTTTTTGTAAATATTATTCTCTAATTCTCGACCAGTAAGGTTGCAGACTAAGGATCATGTACAGTTATTTCCTTAACAGAGTTAGTTGGTCTAAGTTGTGCTTCTGCATAAAACTATTTCCTATGTTTCCTATATAACATATAAGAAATAGTATTGTATCCTGTTTTCCTCTTCTCTTTTTGATCTAAATATGTGATAAAATATTTATGGCATTTCACTAAAACTGACATATATGATAATTGATATCAAAATTTCATTAAGTTACCAATTTATTTGGGACCTTTCTATCCATTGATCTTTACTGTTGGATAAATTCAGCATTTTTTCTGATGAAAATATTGTAAGAGAGAAGTGGTATATTAATAAGACATCATTGATCATATTGATCTGCTCTTAATATTCTGGCTCACTGCTTTGACAATATGTTTGCTTACTAATAAGCTACCTATTTCCAAACAGATATGTTCCTAGTTGTCATGCCCCTGGTGGAGACTGACTCTGAGGAAGAGGAGGAACAGCCAACAGAGAGTGAGAGTGTGGCTCCAGAGCTGGGGAAGGGGAGAGGCTGGCTGAGCAATCAGAAGAGGATCCAGGCCCATCCCCTATCCATCCTAGGTCACGCAGGGAGGAGAGAATCAGGGAAAAGCGAGGGCTACTCAGGTGGAGATTACCATGATCCTCCTCGTGGCTTGCAGCTGGGAGCTATGTATGTAAGTTTGCAACTACACAGTCAGAATTGCTGGAGTCAAAGTTTAGTGTTTATTTTGAAAGAGGTTTATCTTTGCTGGCGTTCTTCTCATGGACTCTCCTCGGTTATTTTCCTAGAGTTTGTGATTAGTTATCTTGGCTTGCTTCAGAACTCTCATTATTGAGGTTTGTTTTGGTTTTCTTTTTGCCTCATTATTTACTTTTGTGACTTTAAACTGTGCCTAATAAAACAGTGAAGTTAAGTTGAAGGCCTTACCGGACTTTAATGTATTTTTTGGGTTTTGGGTTATTTTGAGAGACTATGGGTCATCACACTCTGTTCTTAATGTAGGGACAAAAAACTCTGCAAGTTTTTTTATATTAGCCACAAAAGGAAGCCATGAGAGGGTCTGGAATCCTACAAAGGTGGAATTAATTTTGACTGAATGTCAAATTGAATTGGGCTGAATAAGAAATGTTCAACAGATGTTACAATTTGTTTGAGACCTTTCAAAGTAAATGGATCTAGAATAACATAAATTGGAGCACTTCCAGACAATCTGTCTTTCTGACTCCCAATTATTTTTATTCTACTTTAAATAGACAGCTGGAGTTCATTAGGGTTGCTCTGATTGCTTGCAGACTCTGAGACACTGTAAGTACAAACATGCTTGTCAGTCTATATAATTTAAGGATAATTGATAGGCAGAGAATTTAATTAGTATTCACCTTTCTTGACAAAAGTTGAGGGTAGAGAATAAGCAACCAATTTCCTCTTGTTTATTGATATATTAACATGTAACTTGTTCTTCTCCCTCATTTTTTTTCTCATACTCCTTTCCTCTAGAAGAGGAAAAGAGAGAAGAGGTTCTAAACTGTTGGCATTTTGTGATTCCAATGATGATATTCCGAATATTCAGCTCAAATGGTGTCTTCTATCTTAGTATAGGAACTATACCATCATACTGCTGCAATGGGATTCCAAAAACTGGGAAGTAGGATGAAGCAACAGTCTCCTTCAGCAAGACAGCAGGTTATTTCTTGAAATATGAGGTAGTAATTTTTATTCGTGTCATCATTCATAAGCATAGTTAGAAATAGAATTTGCTATTGGTGGATATAATGCCATTGACAGAATTACATCACAATGCCAATCATTCAATGACATAATCCTTGCATCAGTGAAAGCTTCAAATTCCCACTACTTCAGGGACAGCATTGCCATCAGGAAGTTGATTTTTTTTTAATCACCCACACTTCTTTAAACAGACCTAAAGGAATTATATGGAAAGCTGTTGCTCAGGTATTGATCCATCAAGTTTTTCTCCATGTTAGTTATTTCCTCTCTGTCTCCTGGCACTCACAGAAAATCTAGTTGGGTTAACTTGCTTTATGTCAAGGGACTGGAAGAGAGTACAAGCCAAATTTAAATCTCTGGCATTCATCTGGTTCTTGATAAGTTCAAGGTTCTTGATTAATATATCAGACTTTGATATGTTTGTTATGCTTGATTATATATTAGATAAATTCCCAATAAATAAATTGGGAATGAAATTCCCTGGATTATTTTGCTTATTTGGGAACTTATCTTATGCCATATAACTGATTATATATAATTACCTGACTCACAAAGCAAACACTGAAAAAACAAAGGACCTATCTTTCTCTGAAAATGAAACCCCTGGGCTTGCTTTTTTTTTTTTTTCTG
>BHFT01029707.1:0-18668 GCA_004320025.1 Laticauda laticaudata | reverse complement strand
TTTTTTTTTTTTTCTGTGTTGAGACTGAGATTCAATAAGTGTTACAAATTATGTAAGTGGTGGCAGTAAATCTATGTTGGAAATATATCAGGAACAGGGCTTGGCAGTATGTCTTATTCTGTAATATGGAGCCAATAATTACTTACTTTAGACTCATCAATATATAAACAAGACTACATCCATTTCTTGACTCCACTTATACCCAGTGGGGGAATCTGTAATTAGAAAGTCTGAAATGAGATTTGGTTTCAAATCTAGGATTAAATTTGAATGGGAATTGTATATAACATTTTTGTCTCTAAGTCAATAAGGTCAAACATCGCCATCAAAGTTGGCAAAAACATTGGTCTCAGTTCTTTTGTCTTATGATAACTGTTCTGCTGGTTAATTTTAACTAACAAAAATCTAAAATTAAAATACCTTAAATAACTTTTAAACAGTTGACTGGAAACTGTCATGTGTTAAAAAAACATTGTGTTTTTGAAACCATCTGAGATTTCCTGAAATCAATTTATCTACACTTTCAACAGTTTCTTGTTTGATAGTGTTGTTAAACACCTGCTATTCCAAATAGTTATTTTGAAATCTCTCTGGTGTCTCCTGAGACATTAAAATACTCTGATATCAATTTGTTCTTAATCTGAGACCTAAGGTCAAATTTGTGTCATTTATTTTGGACAATTTTCTCCCAGACCTTACCCCTTAATTCTAAATCATCTTGCCAAATTTATGCATTTGTTGAAGTGAAATGCAGCTTACAAAAACTTGTGCCTTTTAATAAAAACTGCTAGAAAAAAATTATCCCCAATTTACTGAGCTTTTGCTACAATGGATAACATTGTTCTCAACCTTCAGGGTCTAACAAGAAATAATATATGCATCATCTAGATCAGGGTTCTCCAACCTTGGCAACTTTAAGACTTGTGGACTTCAACTCCCAGAATTCCTCAGACAGTCTTAAAGTTGCCAAGGTTGGAGATCCCTGATCTAGATAATCTTCAAGGTCTAAACATGTTATTCTAGAAGAAAATGTGATTGAAGCTGATAGTATATTTTCTTGTTGGCTTTTGTTTGCACATGGTTCCCCCCTCTTTCCCTCTTTTTCCCCTGCAGTGAGTATTGAAGTTTCCAGAAAGAACATTGCTGACTTTTCCTCTGGGTTCCAAAATTTCACCATATGTGGCAAACATATGGCATACCTTCACAATAGTATTAACTAGAAAGGATATGACAGATTTTTATAAAAATGCCATAATGTGAAAAAGTTGCCATAGTACAACAAACAGCTGCTTTTATGAATGTTGTCTATTTTGAAATTAAACACCATTATTTATGATGTAGTTATGTGTAGCAATTTCAAAATAAGGAAATTAATCAAGCCCAAGTGGAAATGTTCATTTGACTAGTTGTGTGACCCAACTGCAAAACACACTGATAAAACAATTTGTATTGCAAGTTAAAATACTTGGTATATATCTGCAAATGTATATGTTACAGCTTTTAGTTAACTGCTTTACCTAACATTGAAACAATATCCCAGATTTGTTAACAGCTGCTATATGAAGATACGGCATAATGTTGCTAGAGTCATTGGATCAGGGAAAAAAAAACATGTTCTAATTTTTTTTAAAGGATGATGGAGATTGAAAAATGAGACACTTCCCTCCCTCCAAACATAGTACCTTTTGGTTACAAAAATAAAATTTCTTCAGAACCATTTGGACTAAACTAAACAAGGTGATAGGGGGTTCTTGTATCAAAACAAATGAATACAATTAAATAGGTTTACCTCTTTTTCCTGGTGAGCAAAAATAATGAAGAAAAGCTTTTTGTACCACTGTATATGCTTTTCAGGAATATATATTTGTCCATTAACTTTTCAATGCATGGAGCTTTCTTAAGGGAAAAAAGATCAGCAGTTTTAAGAACTTTTGTCTCGTATCCTCGAGGGAGTATTGCTGGCAATGGTAAAATGAACATCCCAATTACACACAGAATTGTGCCATATACATCATCCTAGTACATACAAGTATTCTGTCTAAGGTAGAAATGAGTTACTCCCATAGAAAAAGGTTTCATCTTATAATTTAGGACATAATTATATATGTCCTAATATTAGTTGATTAGTTGATCAATCAAGTCAGCAGGAGAGATAAACTTTACTAGCCTGGTTATAACCAAATTAGAAACAAAGGATCATTTGCACTTTGGTTGTGGGTCATCATACATTCTATTTTGAAGAATCTTATTTGTAAGTAGTTTTTTTTACAAATGAGTAATTCACTTCTGACTTCTTCTACATGTTCATTAATTATATCTCTCTATGAAATTATTCAATCTCAAATTCAGAAGAGAGGGAGACTTTTTTGTCACATCAGGGTGTTTATTCTTGGAAGGAGTTAGGAACTCCATAAGCAGACTACAGATGTATATTGAGATGTCTTAGAGAAAAATCTATCTATGTCATTAGGATTTAAAGCAACTTGATAAGACAGAACTAATTCTATGAAAATTACTTTGGGAGACAGGGAAAAGAGCCACAGTCAGGACAATGGTCAAATAAGAGGCAACTTAGCATGCACTTTATAGATACACAAGAGGCAATTATCCCACAGAAAGGAGACCATGGCAAACATTTCAGAAATATTCATTTCTTTAGTTTTCTGGGCTATGAAGGTGATGGGGAAGAAATTTACTTTCAGGTTTGTAATATTCTATTAATGAAACCTTTCGATAAAGTAGAGCTAGTCCTTCTGGGTGTGTTATCTTTCTGAATTGCTTTGAAAGACTGACTATCTCAATGAATAATTTGCTTTTTGGTCTTCAAACTCCAGACTTTCAATTCTAATGAAACTCTGGGCTGGGGTCTTTCAGTTGGGATGTGTGTATATATATATATATATATATATATATATATATATATCTATAATATATATATATATATATTATATATGTATGTATGTATGTATGTATGTATGTATGTATGTATGTATGTATGTATGTATGTATGATGTATATATGTATATTATAGATGTATATATACATATATATATATGTGCTGTTTAGCTTCCTTCGGGTATTATCCCACGTCATTGTAGTGCTTTTAAAGTGTAGCAACGTTTCAGCAGAATCTCATCTGCCATCATCAGGCTTCTGTATTAGAGTTTGTATGTGGGTCAGGGTCTCACAGCCATTGGTTTTAAATTTGAGGCTAGCCTATTATTGTGCAGGATGTTTTTCTCTACATCCTGATGGTTGGGAGTCTTGGTCTGTGTTTATTGGACTTGGAGTTTGTTTGATTGGTGTTTCTGGTTTCTTCTGTCTGTTTTGTGGCTTTGATTGGCTGGCAACACTCTGTTCCTGTATTGGAGGCTTTCAGTGCAGCTTGGCTTCGTGTGAAAGGACGGCTATTATCTATTAGAAGCCAGGTTTCATCTGGGTGCCTGTGGGGGGGTGTTTGAGCTGGAGGTATCAGAGGGAGTCTGTTTGTGCCCAGGTGTTTGCCTGGCTTGTGGTGTGGAGATCTTTTCTATTTGAGAGTGCAGGCTTTCCAAATGATTGACAGGCTAGTGGAATCATCTCTTCTATTCATGAATAGAATCATCAATCAGATGATTCCACCCGACTGGAATGTTTTGTTGTGGTATCCTGGATCCTGCATTGTAATCTCCTGGGCCGTTTGTGTGTTGATCTCTTTTCCATGAGCCTCCTGTGTAGTTACGGCTTGGGTAATGGGTTGTGTGATGACCTTATGAAATTTATTGCTGTGGTATCCTTGGTCTTGTGCTGTGATATCCTGGTTCATTTTCTGTGTTGCAACTTCTCGAGTTCTTGTGGTGTAATTTTCTGAGTTTTCTGATGTGATATCCTGAGAGGGTGGCTGTGATGTAGCATTCTGGGTTTTTGTCTGGCTTCGAGTTTGGGGTCTGGGTCTGTGTTCTTGGCGTATGTCAGCTTGTTTGGTTTTGGGTCGGGTGCCATAGCTGGCACAGCAGCTGTGGCTGCTTTCTGGATGGTGGTTGTCCTTTGTTTATAGGATGGGCTTGAGCCTGGGTCTGATGATGGGGATTGGCGGTGGTGTCCCATGTTGTTTTGGGTCTGGTGTTGGTTTTCGTGGCTGGAACTTGTTTGTTGGTGAGGGCTAGCTTCTAGATGTCTGGTAGGCAGGAGTATCGTCCCATCTATTCATATTATCTCGATGGCTTCTCTGATTATTTTCTTGCTGGAGTGTTCGGTGTTGGATATTAATTTGGTTCCTTCAAAATTAATTTCAGTCCTGTGGCTTTAAGGTGCTGGAAGAGGGAGGAAGTATTTTCTTCTCTTCTGACTGTGTTTTTGTGTTCTGCGATGTGTGCATTTATTCTCCTGTTGTTTGTCCAATGTTATGTGAGCTAGGCAATTGTTGCATGGTATTTCATAAACTCCTTGGTTTTCTAGCTGGATCTTGTCTTTGGGGTTTATTAGGATGTTGGCTATTTTTGGTCAGTGCTGAAGACTGTCCTGATATTGTGTTTGTGGAGAATTTTGCTGATTTTTTCTGTGGTGCCTTTGATGTAGGCGAGGAGTGTGATACCGTTGTCTTGTACTGTTTTTTGGTTTTGGGGGAGTATCTCTTTTCAGATTAGATTGGTGGTAGTGTTTCTTTGGAATATGTTGGAAATTAATACATTAGTGAGAGTGTGTAATTCTGTTCTCAGGTGGACTTTGTCAGCTAGGTGTTTGGTTCTGGAGATGAGGGTCTTGGCTACAGAGTTGATCTGTGCAGGGTGGTGATGGGATTGTGTATTTAGGTAGCAGTTGGTGTGTGTTTTTTTCTGGTCGATGGTATGTCCTAGGGAGCCATTGGGTTTTTTGTAAATTAGGACGTCCAGGAAGGGAAGTTGGTTGTTGGCTTAGAAACAGGAATTTCTCATAACAATATTCCATATTTCTGAGCAATAGAAATTGAGTAGTTTTTGTAAGAAGCACTGAACACTGATATTTATCCAAGAGCTGTTTTTAAATAAAAATTTAATTTATGGAACAAGCATTTAGGGTAGTTTTTTAAGAAGATGTAATACCCATTACCAAATGTTTATCCTCAGATTATTCAGTATGACTGCCTTTATTAATTGAGCCTCAAGTATTTGCTGCCATTCAAATTTGCTGCCAGACGTTGAATACAATGCAGCATTGATCACTTGTCAAAATCTAACCATCTAAATGGGAGCTTGCAAAGTGAAAAAGCATGTTGAAAATCCAAAGAGCTTTCTTGAATATAAAATATTGAAATGGCATTCTTTGTTCCACATAAATACAACAGCAATATCTGAGAAGCAATCTCAACTCTCCTTGGTATTTGTGAGTTTTACCCTCTTATTTTTTCTAAAATTATCTCATTGAATTGTTTTCTATTCTTTAAACTCCAGAATTTTGTTTTTTTCATTTTGAGACAGGTAATAAGAAATTCAGTGCTCCAGAAGTTTGTTGAGAATGCAACTTTAATTTCACATTGTCCTGCTGAATTATTACACGACATATTAAAATGGTATTATTCTACTGGAATTGTTAGAATTCTATCAAGGCGAAGATTTATATTCAGACCTGTTTTGTCCCAATAGCATTTAAACATGAGATTATTTCAAATTGTGACACAAGGCAAAAATGAAGCTGTGAAATTTATATTTATATCAAAGTTACTCCTCATAGTATAGAGACAAAGTAAAAATACTATATCCATTTTGAGACATTTTATTATTTGCTTTTATGATATATTTTCAAATTTCATTTCAGTGAGATTTGTTTTTTAGATGTCTGGATTCTAAATTAATCAGGATTTTGAAAAATAACTTATTAAATCTGCACATTTTTATTAAGGAAGGAGAATCTGTTCAGTGCTTGAGGTTAGTTGTTTTTTTTTATTCCTTGTTTTATTTTCAGAGCATTTGGATGAACAAAATCCAAAATAGCAATGCTAGCCCCCCCCCCCCCCAAAAAAAAAAAAAACCCACCCTGCAGTACTGAGAAAAGAAAAATCTTAGATTGGAATCAAAATCTTGATGGGAAATCCCTGTATGTTTCTATAATTTTTAATTTGTAAATCTCTAATAAAAAGGAATAAGGTTGTTCTAGTTTCTGTCTGCTTTTCAGCAGTCTCTGGACACTTAGAACAAAAATATAGATTATATTTTAAATCTGATTCTTTTATTATTATTATTTTGTTTCCTAAGATGTTTTTAACTAATTAAATTATTATATTTTCACTAAATGCTTACCTACCTATCTCATCCTCAAAATAAACATGCAATTTTTCTACATGAGCTCAAGAAGCCATTGTAGCTTCTGTAAATGAGTCTGGTGTATTAATGAATTAGAATGATTTGACTACATTCCCTATTCAATCTCTGTACATCAGGAATCCATAATTTCATTTATTTATAACCAACTGCCATGGCTACAATTTGCAATTAAACTAGGAAATTGTTATGATGGAATCTGATTTTATGTCTCACAATTTAACAGCTAACATAAGTAGTTTCAGGGAGAAAAATACAATATATTACCAGACTCTAGTCTTTTTTTTTTTTTAAAGAAAGGTTATTTGTTATTTTCCTATTTCNACCAGACTCTAGTCTTTTTTTTTTTTTAAAGAAAGGTTATTTGTTATTTTCCTATTTCATAAAAACATGTTAAATTCTTGTGAAGGAAAAGAAGGTAATGAGCAAAATTCAGATGGAGCTTACTATCATAAAGTCATATAAATCCCCAATGATGCTGAATGTGAAAGGGTGAAGTCAAAGCAATCTGTTTAACTTATTCCCCCTGCTAGTAGTTGCCTTTTGCAAATGTCTAAGGACAGGGAGAATACAGGGAGAATACTAAGATCAGACAGTTTATATACACAGGACCAACCTGAAATATATTATCATCCCTCTCTAGGCTTTGGGAGCAACAGCTTGTAATCATCATGAACATCAATCAGAACAAACATCAACCTACCAGCAATACAATAATGGGCAAGAAAGATCTGGGACAGTAAGTCAACCCTTGAATGAGTTATCTGAAGATGCTAAGCCCAAGGGTGAGATAACTTTAATTATATGTGTTCAAGCAGAGATTGGAAAGTTATCTGCTGTAAGTGATGCCTTGAATCTCCTCTAAATCTCTGTATAGAACAGGAAATAGTATCCAGTGGTCTAATAATGATGAGAGCCCGTGCAGTTTAGAGATTAAAGGCATTGGACAGACACTTGAAGTTTGCTGTGTGACTTTGACAAGTCACTGTTTGTAAAGCTTATCTTAGAGTTGTTACAGTAGAAATGTGAGGGAGCACTCTAACATGGCTAAGAGTGCTGTGGACAAGCAAATAACAAATTTCATCATGTATATGATTATATAATTTTCATAAAACTTTTGAAAAAGTTTAGTAAGTTCTGTAGTTTATTGGTTTATTCAAAATGGGTAGTTTATTGGTTTATTCAAATGTCCATGAATTATATTTCAGTTCTTAGATCCCCACAGAATACCACATTGAAAATAATATATCCAATGACTCCTTCACCTATTCCTTCTGTTGTCTCCATCCATAGATCTTTTCCAGATTTTGGATTTCCTGCTGCTTTCAGTAATGGAAAGTTGGCAATAGGTCTCCAATGGACCTTCAGGTTCAATTCACTTCCCTGTAAAAAAGGGAAAGTACAGGTAGAAATTTTTAAAGCAGCTGAGTGCCTTACTATGGATAAAGTTGAAGATAACAACAGGAAGCCAGGAAAATACACAATTACTCTAAAGGATGCTAGATATGTACAATATTCACACTCTGAAATACATTTTTTGGAATCAAATCTAAATTGTTGCACTACCATATCCATTAACCATCTCATAATCAGTATGGGTTAATATTATTTGGTTTAACAGTATTCCATAACCTGTCACTTGCAGATGACTTGTGAATGGGAAAAGTTAGTAGGCTTAGTAGTCACCCAGCTAGGTTTCGTACCTAATGAAGGCTTTAAAAAATCACAATCTCCTGGTTTATAGGCCAGCACCTAAACTTCTAGACTCATTTCACTGAAAGAACATTATAATCTCAGGTCAAAATTAGACATGGCACATCATGTTGAGTAAATTAAGATTAGAGTTTCACTTATTTCCATAACAAGATACCTAAATGGAACAGAAAATGAGATCCCAATTAAGTAACAGGAAATTAAGTTAATGTAAGTAAAGCAACCTTGCTACAAATATTATAATATTTATCTCCATTTTCTAGTGACATTCATTTGAACATATATCCTCTTGACAAAATTTACGTATCCTTAAAAAATGTAAACTACACACTCATTCACTTCTTTAAAGGACTTATTTTCTCATTATGAGTCAAACAGTCACCACATATTTTTTGACACCCATGGGAAGTTGATTGATGACTGATCATCTCTAAGGGGTGAATGATTGATGACTGCACCTCCCTATTATTATCATTCTGGAGAAACAGATTGCAATGTGCCGAAAAAATAAACATACACACCACACACCACTAGAAATGGCAAAATAATTAGCCCAAGAGCAAAGAGTGAACAATGAAGCAAATGAATGGACAATTGGCTGACTCATAATGAAGTTGATATAAAGAAATAAGTCCATATATTCCTCTTAACCTATGACCTATGGTAATAGGAAGTTTCCAATATTGAATAAAATTTTCTGTAGGAATTTTTTCTGTATCCTATTCCAAGTCTGGAGACTTCTATAACTGTTCAAATTCAGTTCCTATAAAGTATTGTCATAATAACAATAGTGATTGAATAATATCTAGAATACACTAGGCTTAGGAAGATTGCCTATGCAAAACAAACAATCCATGATTTTGAATATCACCAGAGTTAACTCTGTTATGACCTAACTTTAAATGAGAACATGATCCATAGATATAAGAGAACATGGTACTATATTTTGTGAAGAAAGAAAATCAGAATTATTTATCTCTCCTTTTCATTTCATTATATGCTGCTGAAAAACAACTGGATGTCGGGAGGAGAAAGGACTCAGTTGTGAAGAAGAGTCTTCGAAAGGATTTTTAATATCTTTCAGGAGACATTTGAAATGCCATTTTCTATGATATTTGGCTAGATACCATTCCAAATGCATCGTGACTGGCCTTTTTAATTCAAGCAAGACTGTTAAAAATGAAAGCGAGTTAATGGAATCCAGAGAAACTGAAAGCAAGTTAATGGAATGGTTTTCTACCATTTTAATGTTTTCTGCTGATATCTGTTCAAAACTTTTTTTAAAAAAGAATCCTACTTCAGAGCTTGTAATATTAAGATACAGCATTCTATAACATCTTATATTGAAAAGTAAGCTCTCATTTAGCATTTTCTCATTGCAATAACAAAGCTGTGACTTTTAGAATAAGTTTGAGATGCAACCAAGGTCTGGTTTGCTTTTTCTGTTTTAACAAGTATTTCTCCAGAACATACATTTCACATGTTTAATATTAAGAAAGTAATGATATTTTAAAATATTATAGTTTGAACTAGCTGGTGTCTCAGTGCTTAAAAAAAGCCAAAGAATGTCTATATTCCAGCAGTCCACTGAATGATAGAGTGAGCTCTCATCACTTGCCTGAGCTCCTGACAACCTAGCATGTAAATGCAAGTAAATAAATAGGTAACACTGATGAGAAGGTAACAGCATTCTATGGTTCACCTTATGCTTTATGCTGTGGTGTGATGTCATACTGGCCACATGACTGCAGAAATGTATTTGGACAGCCCTGGACAGTCGTCTCTGATTAGTGAGGTAAAACCTGCAGGGACTCTTTTTTAGTTTTTATAGTTCAGGATAATTTCTTAAAGGTGTATGGATGTTTCCAATGTCTGCAGAAATATGTAAAATTTTGGAATTTGTTCACTCTCTTGCCCAAATGTAATTCTTAAAGGCTATTGATACAAATTACATTAAATTTAGACAAGAAATTAAATATCCAATGAGTTTAATATGTTAATTTTATATAATTCAACAAATGAACGTTGTACAAATGCTGAATAAATGAATGTTAGATGAAATGAAGACTAATTATATAAATGTATAAGCTATGCTATTCATCTGTACTAGAATTTTGGATTAGCGGACTTTTCGGGTTATATCTACAGCATCATGTCACTTATAATCCAGTCCTTTTACTTGTATAGATCCCACAAATTGAACATATGATCATTAGAATATACTGCGCTATTGAGCTATAATTACCTTCGTTATCACCTCTTTTTCTTTCCTCTATCTCACTGCAGGTATTCTAGAATTCCCAGAAATTGACACATGTGTTGAAACCAGGCTTTACTTCCATAAATAAATAATTCACAATACTTGAAATATGACGTAGGCCCTCAAAAATAATTCTAGGTCAAAGTCAACAACTTTAATTTAGGAACTGATGAGTTGTCTCAAAGGTGCTAGTTTTCAAAAGGCAGTTGGGTTTTGTTTTTTCTTGAAGAGGTTTTGCTTCTCATCCTAGAAGTGCTTGGATGAGAAGTTCTGAAGAAGCTTCTTGGATGAGAAGTGAAACCTCTTCAAGAAAGAACAAAGTCCAGTTGCCTTTTGAAAAAAGAAAAAGGACATTTGGGACAATCATAACCTGGATGACTGAGAATCTCTGTAAGCATTGAACTGATGAGTTGTACTACAGGTGGCTATTTTATATAGTAGTAATGATAATCATATTCTGCTATAAA
This sequence comes from Laticauda laticaudata, assembly GCA_004320025.1. Lineage (NCBI taxonomy): Eukaryota > Metazoa > Chordata > Lepidosauria > Squamata > Elapidae > Laticauda > Laticauda laticaudata. The sequence goes on along the minus strand of BHFT01029707.1, from coordinate 7,953 downwards.
AGATATATAAATTACTGCTGAAATATCATCTTTTCATTTACTTTAAGAAATTATATAGTCAATATGTTATTACCTTAATGGAATTTCATTTAAAAATAATTCCAATTTCCTAGTCTCCATGGTCTAATTTTTGAATGAAATGAAGGGAAACCTCCTTCAAGAGGTCAGGCATTATGGCAAAGAAAGCATGGTTCTTTGGTGCTGATATATGATATTATTTAACTGAAGGGATTCAGAATGTACCAACTGTAAGGCACCCAGAAACTATCCATGATATCAATCACTCTGAGACATTTTCTCTCCAATTGATTTATTTAGAAATAGATCTGGCATGTCAAAGGCAATTTCCCAAAGTGAAATTATTTTTGCGCATTACACAGAATCCACCTTCTCTCCTCCCTTCTCTCCTCCCACTTCTACAAACTTCATGAATCATGAAGAACCAATTTAACGTGCAATTGGAATTTCTTAATAATGACATACCAGAATAACCCTGAACTTTTCAACTAGAAGAACTAGCACAAAAAATCAGAGGTACAAAACAGAACTTTTCTGAAGATGCCAAATAACGCAGGCATTATTGGTTAGCATATAAAAACTGAGAAAGGAGAAAGAATCGAAGGAAAACATTGCATATTAAAGATGACCAAGTGCCAAGTTGCTATGGTAATGTAAAGAAGAAGAAGGAGAAATTATACGAGACTACTATGGGACATCTCGCACAAAAGATATTGATGAGGAAGAAGTTAAACAGTACTTACAGAATGCTAATTTATCCCCAGATACCGTAAGAGATTGAAAACAATGTTAGAAAGCAAATAAATGATGATGGAAATTAACTCGAAGCACTCAAGAAGCCAACAATGGAAAGTGCACCAGAGCCCAGATGGACTTCCAGCAGAATTTTATAAAAACACTATAGAATGCATTTGAACCTTTCCATTGCTAGAAGTTAATGAATGAAGTTTATTGTTAAAGAAGAAGATCCCAAATCTGGTCCGAAGCTTATATTACTCTTGTCCCAAAAGAGGAAGCGGCCCAGATCTATTACAAATTCCCAGAACATAGAACCTATTCCCTTACTAAAATGCAGATAATAATTTTTTTTGCGTTTCAATATTGGCGGAAAGACTTAAAAAAATACCTACAACAATTTTATTCATATCTGAATCAAAATGGATTTCTGCCAAAGAGACAAATTAATAGACAATGAAAAGTAATCTTGACACTTGGAGATACTATGAGGCACACCCTGAAAAACAAATGGCTTTGATATTTTTAGATGCACAGAAAGCATTTGAATAATGTGAATTGGTGATTCATGTTATTACTGCTGGAACAGATGGGCTTTGGTTAAATAATTATTCAAGCAGATAGAGCTACATATCATAACCGAAATGGCAAAGGTTAATGGATAGGATGGGAGAACTGACAGGCATCTATTTGATATAAGCAACAGGGAACAAGAACAAGGGTGCCCACTATCACCTTCGTTGTTTGTGTTCACGCTTGGAAGTGTTAAACAGAATTATTAGAGAAGAAAGAGATATTAAAAGGCGATTGAAAATTAAAAAAGGAAGAATTTTAAATTGTAAGCATTCGCAGATGATTATTGGTTTTCAATTTAGAAGACCGCCCACTAGAAAACAGCATTAAAATTGATAGAAAAGATAGAGGTATGTGGAAAGGTAGCTGGTTTGAAATAATAAAGACAAAACAAAGATTATTGACCAAAGATATGTTATCAAGACAAAAGGAAGACACTTGGTGGATGTATATAAATTCAGGTCACAACAGCGAATAAGATCAAAGACCTGGGAATACATTTTACAGCAAGACTGTAGTACAACTAAAAGAGAATAATCTATGTATAACTTAAGCAGCAGATAGCGCAAGCATTGGCAAAATGCGGAAAATTTACAAACTGTCATTAATAGGAGAATGGATCAACAAATCAAGATTAAGATATAAACCCAGAATTTTATATTTTCCAGTGACAAATCGTTCGGCTTGGAAAATTATTTTGAAGATTAAAATAAAATGTGTTGAAATATACTTATGAGCAAGGTAGAGAAGTGAGAATAAGAGTTAAAACTTTTGCGAAATGCCAGAATAAGGAGGAGGATTTGGTTTGCTATATTGGGAAGTTGTATTACCAAGCTTACAAATTTGATGGTCCGCGGTTGAGGAATGGATAACCATTTAAGAATACTAGATTGTTGGTTTGGAAGACATCATTTGTTGTTAGGAGTGGCAATGCTTTTTTTATGGCATTAACAGGAACTAAAAACACAGGGGTACTTTAGAAGACAATTATATACAGGAGTCTGTGGTAAACTGGCGAGAAGACTAAAAGGCAATGTTATTTGAAAAATTCCAGTCTATTGGCTTATTGAAGGCTATCGACTATTGAAGCATTTTCCTTATCCTATAATATATAAAAAGGAACCAGCAAACAGATATGGTGAAAATATTGGAAATGAAAAGGGTGAATTTTAAAATCTATGCAAAAATTTAGAGGTACAAGGGTATAAAGATGAAATTGGTTTTCATACGGCAAATACATTCAAGGTAGTGGACAAAGATTCTAAAAACAGAAGGTTCTATGAATAAACTGACACTACTTAGATAAGATTTTACAGGTATTCGATGAAAAGGTGATTAAAAAATTGTATGGTTTATTTAATTAGAAAGTGAAGAGCTAGAAGAACGAACAGGTTAAAGAAAATATGATTGGCCTTGGGGAACGAATTTGTTGGATATGGGATTGAATCTAGAAAATGGCAACAAAATCTGTGGTACTCAAATTAATAAAATGACAATATGTCAACAGCATATAAAGAAACTTTGTATAAGAGTGTTTTACAACAGGTGGCCTGGGCTCGCTGTGCAGGTGGAGGGAAGTGCTGCTGTCTGCTGTGTCGATTGGGCAACGCCTCCCTTTCAAACCAAGGGCTGGTGTTTGGTGCTGGCTGCCATGTGGGCATTGAGATCCACCCTCGGCTGGATAATAGATTCGCTCACCATTGGTAGGAGATACTCTCTTGCAGGGTGCAGCAAATTTCCACTCTGGAGAATGAGCGGGAATATGCTTTTGGAGGCTGCAACATAGGCACTCTTGTCAGCTTAAATGCATCTTTCTGGCTTCCTCCAAACTGGCATCTGTATTGTCTCGTCACTCCAATTTGAACAAGATAGTCCATATGCCTGGGGCTTCGAGAAGCGATTTTATCTTCAATACAGCTGGGTTACCTCTGGATTGAAACAACTTCTTGAGTTTGAAAAATTTCAGTATAGCTTCCCAAACTCTTTCCTCTAACTGTTATTACTGAAAGACATCCATCCTTCTCCCAAACAAGGGCTTCAGATTCAATTAATGTTCCGGATGGGAGGGCCCCATACTCCCCCCACTCGCCGCATTCTTCACTTCAGCTGATTGTTTAATCTTTCTCCATCTCTGGGAAAAGAACTCCAGGGTATCAGCCAAGCCCCTTCAAAAAAATAAAAGTTGGACTTTGGAAAATAAATGTAAGGCATCCAGAGAAGTTAATCCCATGATATCAATCACTTCAAGACATTTTCTCTCACCAATTGATTTCTTTTAGAAACAGATCTGACATGTCAAAGGCCAATTTCACAAAGTGAAATTATTTTCATGCGTTACACAGAATCCACCTTCTCTCCTCCCTTCTCTCCTCCTACTTCTACACTTCATGAATCACAAGAACCAATTAACTGCAATTGGAATTTCTTAATATGACATACAGAATAACCTTCAACTTTTCAACTCCTCCCCCCCCTTTCATGAAATGTGACAGCTGAATTTTAAAGCTTACACCAACTCTATCAGACTAACTCCCCTGGAATAATTTCACAAAGATATGCAGTCCTTCTGATCAGAGGTGATATTCAGTAGGTTCTGACCAGTTCTGGAGAACCGGTAGCAGAAACCAGCAAATCCCAACTCTGACTGGAGATTTTACAGTATCCTTCCCCTGCCATGCCCACCAAGTCATGCCCACAGAACTGGTAGTAAAAAAAAAAAAGAATCCCACCACTGCTTCTGATGTGTTGGACTTCACTATTTATTATAAATGTCCACCTCTTTATACAAAGTGACTCCTATAGGTCATAACCATATCTTCAATAACATCAGAAAGAATACTGACAATCAGTGCAGCTTGCAGAATAAGTTTCACATATTAAGGCATGCACAATGTTGCAAACACCACTGCATTAGGGATCAATTGAAGCTGAGTGGTCTTCCTATAGAGCAGGGCTGTCAAACTCCAGGCCTGCAGGCTGGATGCGTCATGTGCCGGCCATGTCCATGTCTGTTTTAGCAAAGGGGGAAAAAGTCCCAATACATCACGTGATGCTGCCATGATGCCATGAGTTTGATACCCCTGCTATAGAGTTTATTGCAATAGTTGAGCCATGAGGTCATTAGGGCATGAATAACTGTCTGAAGACCTCTTCAATCTAGGGAAGGGCACATACATAGAAATAAAATTTTCAAAGGCCTTCCTGACCCCAGTTACACCTGTTCATGGAGAAGGACCTGTGAGTCCTGGGGAAAAAAAAACACTTCCATTGCAGCTCCATCACAAGTCATCTCCAAGCATGACCAAGATTGTCTCCATACTAAATATCAACCTGAAATCCAATTGAAATGAGTCTTGACCTTCTTCCAGAGTTCTCTTCAAATGAAGAACACCTTCTTTACAATCTTCTCCACAAAGGGAATATTGGAGACAGGAGATACAGTACTTTCTGGATCCAGAGCCAGCCTCTTGAGGAGGAGCATTCTATCACTTCTTCCAAAGCAAAGAGGTTGACACCAGAGTACAGATATAACTGCAGGTGTCCTCCCTGTAACTTTCATGACCTGAGAAAGTCTGAACAACAGCACAAAGAACCTTGTTCGTTTCTAATGTATATATTAATATATTAATATTATTAAATATTAATAATGTTATGTTTTTTTTAATTTTACTTGAGAAGTATATAACAATTTTTCTGAACAAACTTAAGGAGGGAAGATGAATAGAAAATATTGAAAGTAAGAAGCAGTGTCGGATTCTTGTAGCATATTAAAACAAACAAACATTGCTTTCTTTCATCTTTGTCACATAAAAATCCAGATGATTTTAAAACAACCTACATGTATACTATTTTGAAAACAAATTTCCATTTTAGGTCAAAATTAATTGAAGGGCTTCTGAAGAATTCACAAACGTTTGTGCATTAGATGTTCATATTATGTAAAAAAAAACCTTTAAATTCACAACATTCACTCTATAATTTATATAGCATTTGTTTTTCTGTTGGATATTTACCTATTGCAATGAAAGATACTTGATGATTTATTGTGCAATCATCAAAAATATCAAAAAGTCCACAACACATAATAAACAAAAAATAAAACATTGATGATAAGAATCCAGGGAAAACAAGACAAAAAAACAAAAAAGCATATGGACAAATTAACAAAAAATAATATATTGTTTGAACATATAAAACTAAGACAAGGTATCTCCTTCTGCTGTGATCACATTGTGACCACAAAGCACTTCCCAAGTAATGTGATAGATAGGGCCTACTCTCATTCCTTTAATTAAAGGTTGAAGCACCTGATCTGATGAGCTAAGATTCTCCATCATCTGGAGCAGACAAGAAATAAGAACATTCTTATTTGGAATTGGACTTGGACATTCAAAGATAACAAGAGGTCAGATCCTAGCAGACCATTTTGCTTTAAAAATTGCATCAGTTTTAAAGCCAGAGCAAAGACAATAAGCTCAGGAAACAGTTGGCTATGCCCGAGTATGCTCACAGCTGGGGCTAATTAGGAACAATGCTTGTTTTCTGTTTGAAAAATACTTTCCAACATTCGAGCTACATTCATAGTATTCTTACTGTGCAATTAGAATCTTACTTTAACAAACCACGCTAGTAGCAGAATTCTTTGGTGTTTAATCCCTTGGCTAACATGAGCAATTCTTGTTTCTATGATTCTGTTATTCTCTGTTTGTTCACCACCTTCTAGCTCTTCCTCTTGCAACTCATTAGAACTCTAGACTGAGTTCTGTAGACTTTTGCCTCGAGTTCCCTGAATATTTTCTTTCAATCCTAATAGGCACATTCTCCTCTTGAATTTTCCCTGAATTTTGTATGACACTACATCAAAGCAATCCATCTGCTTTCTTAATTGTTTGAGTAATAGTGCCCTCAATTTTTTGATTCCCAGAATAGAGGAAAGGTTGGTACATTACTTTGTGTCTCTGTGACAAAAGAATTCTACCTCTTTCTTGGGATGTACCTTGGGGCATTCTGAGTGTCTGTAAATAACTGAAGTCATCAGGTAACACCAATTATTTTTCTCATTTTCCAATGTGAATCTTGGCATAATGTGCATATTTGAACTAAGCTAATGTTTTCTGCCATTAGTTTTCATACCTGTGATAAATAAACATGTTTATAATTGCACTAGCATAGAACATTTAGATGCTTAAGTGTTTGCCTACCACAATGTAATATTTTAATAAATAAATGAGCAAATCCCATATATGTTCAAAGCAAAAAAATATGTATAACCATTATTTTAAATATATTAATTTAGTTCTTCAATCAAGGCTGTATAATATAAGTAGTATTAGAATAGCACTAGTTTGAATATAAATTTAATTCCCATGCATATCTGAGAATGCATCCTAAACTGTGCCTAGAATAGGATCATTAAAATAATTGGCTTAGTAGTCTGACAAATTCCACCCATCACTCTTTTTTTCTAACTGGTTTATGCTAAGAATAACTAAGCCTGAATCTAACTCACTGTATTTTGTAGGATAATGTTAGTTTTATGTTTAATAAATTCCTTGTGATATTTTTGCTTGTATCTGATGTTTCATTAAACTGACATTTTGCTGAAATATGATTTTTATAATAGTTTACCAGATGGTTAACTTTATAATAAATCAATTTTATACATATGCAGATTGGAAAATAAAAACAATTTTTGGGTGGCCTTCAAGCCCAATAGTCTATCTGAAATACTAGCATTAACAAACAAGGTTTACATTTGACAAAAATCCCAGACAAGTTAATTACAGAATGGGCTAGAATGGCAATAGAAGGCCTGAAGCAGTGGCTTGGTTCTTTATAATAACAATGTTCAAGTCTAACCATTTATTTGATTATAACATCATAGAGCTTGAATTTTAAACTGTGCAGTAGTCATGTTTTGTGGTTGTTGTGCATCAGAGGTGGTATTCAGCAGGTTCTGACCAGTTCTGGAGAACCAGTGGTGGAAATTTTGAGTAGTTCAGAGAACCGGCAAATATCATCTCTGACTGGCCCTGCCCCCATCTCTTCTCTGCCTCATGAGTCCCAGCTGATTGGCTGGGGCTTCCTTGGTTGCCCTGAGTAGGAAAACGGAGCTGAAAAGCAGGTTAGTGGGGTGAGGAGGGAATGGGATTTTGCAGTAACCTTCCCCTGCCATGCCCACCAAGCCACACCATGCCCACCAAGCCATGACCATAGAACCAGTAGTAAAAAATTGAATCCTACCACTGTTGTACATGGCTTTTTCAGTGACTGAAATTTAAGTATTTTATAATTACTGTAGTCTTGAATCTGTGCTTATAAGCTTTCTGATTCAGGTATTATTCTGAGTGAAGCCATTCTTCATTTTTAAATACATGGTAATGTGAGACATTTACTGTTCTGTATGGAACTTTGTAGGTTCCAAGTACTTCATTCTGATTGGCCGAAAAAGCCACTTATGGATTGGTTCGCTAGGAACTAATCCCGGAAGCCGCCAAATGGCGGGAATAATTAAATAACTGTCATTGGCCACAAGCCGGCAGGCTAGCCGCTATATAAAGGGCTGCCATGGCTTGGGCTATGTTCCGTTTCTTTACCTAGTGGTTTGAAATAAAGAGTTGTTGTTTG